>CM038678.1:298719513-298924435 GCA_021605205.1 Aegilops longissima
GGTGGACGATGGCGAGGCCTAGGAAGGGACAACGCGAGCCGGAAGACGCGCAGTGGAAGCCCACGGAAAGGAGTACGAGGGTTCACTGTTCGGCCACGGTGTGAGGCTGCCGCCGCTGCAGGCCTGGCCAGCCGTGGGAATAGTAGGGGTGGTGAGTCCTCCGCGGCAACACAGCCGCCACGGGAGGCAGGAGCATGAGGCACGATCGGGCGCTGGTTTGGGCGGCCGGAGCAAGAAGACCAGAGGTTGAAGAAGCACTACGGCCGTTGGATGGACATCGTGACGGTCACCGGAGCTAGAATCATTCATATTGACTAAGTTGACAAAGCCCTTCGCCCCGCCAACTTAGTAGGCCCATTAAGTCAGCCTCCCACCAAGGTGGGTCCCAAATAGCTGGGGAGTATTCATTTTTTGTGCGTAATAAGGAGGCACTTCCGGTGGGTCCGAGCCGACAAATGGGGGGGACGTTTTTTCATGAAATACGGTGGCCTTCGCCGTGGGTCCCAGCAGTCGTGGGGCAAAAATTTTTTGCAAAATACGGTGGCCCGCCCAATGGGTCCCTCGCTGCCGCTTGAGGAATCATTATTTTCACGTAATAAGGAGGCACTTACTTGTCTGCGGCATGGACCCACCGAGACTCTCCACGATAGTATACTTCGATGGAAGTCGCTCTTGACCACGCTGACCTCGCCGCGTGTCCGCTGCATGCATGCGCCCATGGGCGTGGTGCGCCCCACCGCCGCCTCTCACGCATATCATCTTCCGATGACTCTCGTTGTTGACCACGCTTGACTACACCGCGTCGAGCGCACTCTGGACTCGAACGACCGGAGATGGGGAAGACGGGCAAAGGAGTCGCAGATGGAGAGGAGTGGAAACTTCATCGGTTTGGGTGCGCTGCAGACATCCGCCGATGCCGCCACGGGAGACAGGAGCAAGAACAGAGGTTGAAGAAGGAGCACGGCTGTTGGATTAACATCCAACGGTCCAGCTGCTAGAATCATTTGTTGATTGTTGACAAAGCCGTGCGACATCGCCCGCTTAGCAGCCCACAAGTCAATCACCAAATCTGACGGGTCCCACTGTCAACGGATGAATAATTTTTTCGCAAAACAAGGAGGCACTTCCTTCCGTATAAGATACAGCCGTGGGTCCCAGCTGTCGTGGAGGAAACATTTTTCAGCTTAATAAGGAGGAACTTTCCTTGCGTGCGACCATGGACCTCGTGGGTCCCAAATTGCCGAGCTCTCCACGACATCCTCTTCCGATGACTCGTTTGTTGACCACGCCGCACCAACACAGCGAGGCGGTGGATGACGGCGAGGCCCCTGGACGGAACGACTCGGAGATGGGAAAACGCGGCAAGGAGTCGCAGATTGAGAGGAGGAGAAGGGTTATAACTGGTTCTTGCAATTCATATCAAACTCAGGTTCACAGGACACGCTCATATTCATAGCCAACATTCACTATCAACAACTCAAAAGATTCATATATACACAAGCTCAAAGATATCTATGCATCCAAATGATTGATAGATCACACGACAATATTCATACATAATTCACAAAAGATTCAGATATACACATGTTCAAGATGTTTATGCATCCAAATGATTGAGATCACAGCCAATATGATCCATGGACGAACTTTAATTACCTAGGGTACAGACTGGTAAATGGTGTTCAATCGAGGTACTTCTTGCTAAAATTAGTTCTTGTACGAGTAAACTTTCGAGTACATAAGAGGCAAAGATGCATAATCTGAACTTTGCTTGTAGGTTTATCCTCAAATAGTGGCCTCGTGCCGACGGAGGTTTGAGCAACTTGGCCACTACTTTCATCCAACTAGTTTATCGCTCATCTTGGTCCTCAGATCTCGCCAAAATTCTACATTGAAAAAGGAGGCGGTTGAGAAAATGAACCACCCAAATTTTTGTGCAGTTCAACCTGAAATGGAGCATCCTTGGCGTGCGATCGATTAAGTCCCGATGAATATACGCGTCAACCAACTTGTCTAGAATCTTTAGACTCCATGCCATATAGTTCGCTACCATATGTGCCGATAACCAAAAGGCACAAGTTGGGACCAAAGACTGGATCATGCTTTTTCGGGCTATGCACCAAGCAATATTTTTATGCTCACTCTCCTAATACTTGAGTTTGACAATTGGTTGACGCCGTTGATACTCGAATGAATATAGGCACTTCTTGTCAACATCGATGCTTGTCCGAGTGAACTTTGGAGTACATAGCAGCAACATAAGTACCTGTCCATCGGATCATTTTGTGCAGTTCTACTGAAATCACCCGATGTAATGATTTGCCCGTGAGTTCAGCTCCAAATTACTCCTTTATGAAATCGGCAAACAATAGCACAATATCAAATTACCAATACATATGACAGGCACAATAATCAGGATAAAGACCAGTACCAACCTGTGTGAGGTAGCATATCAATTACTATTTCCTTTGACTGGAAGCCGAGATAAGCCAAGCGACTGACAGCAAAGGAAGAAAGCAAGCGGATATTAGCGACTGACAGAAAAGGACGGGAGCTGTTGAGGCAATGAAGCACCCAAAGTTTTTGTGCAGCTCCACCAAAATCGAGCATCCCTGTTGGCACATATATTGAGAGAGTGAGATTACTGTAATAGTGGGACTAGTTGATGAAACATACACTAACAAATATAAGCACCCTCATTATCTTAATGGGTAAAGTTAGCAACATAGTAGTCTTGCTTAAAGAGAGGTATTAGTTTATTTAATCAGTGCCAATTAGCTCAACTCAACACTCAAAGCATTGCCATTTATCATAGGTTGCAAAACTTAAAAGTGCAAAGATAAAGGAGTTTCTCATGACAAGAGTATGATACAAATAGAGATGACATCAAACTAATATGGATGAAGGCCTTAGGCCTGCACTCAACCTGAGAAAAAAGCTTATTCATGTAGTCCCATAAGAGATGATAAAGCACTCACCGAATCACACAATAGTATATATTTTGTGCACTTCAAATGTATGGTTGAAATCACTCTTGTTTACCAAAGGCTGAGATTATATCGAAGATTATCAAGAACTTCCAGCAGAGTTAAAGCACTAGCTGGATACAGCTTCATTGTATTGTCTTGTGTAGTTCCACTAAAATGTATGATTGGCACAACATGATCCCTGTTTGCACAAGTAGGAACAAGGTGAAACCTTCATTAGCTTAGTGAGAAAGGATAGGAAGACATTAGCATATTACTCAAACAAGAGCATCAAATTCATGATGGACAATACGCAAAACATTGCCTCATTGAACCAATGGCAATAAATTGACATGCAAAACAATAGCACTATTATGTCATGACACTAATAATATTCCTCCCTGCTCCACCACATGATTCACCTCCATAGACAAACATTCACACGCATATGATTCAGCATAGGGTCCTACTAAAGATTTGTTTAACTCCAACAGAAAATTAGGCAAGAATAAATTAGTGGTACTTAAGTGCTCCTAATTAATTAAGTGAGACAGCAGAAGTGGAAGGGCTCCTCGAGGATCGCCTCACATGTAAGGTAGTCGCTGCCGGAGCCCTTGAATAGCCTCGACCGAGGCCTCTGCTTCAAAGAAGATCGCCTTGGCACTGTTTATTCTTCTTCTTCTTCCTCTTCATGCTATGTTTCTCTTTCTCCTCACCAGTTGGTGAAACCAAGTACATGATTGGCCTTCTAATTCAGAATTGGTTTTGTCAGTGAGGGAGTACAAGTGTACTAGTAAAAACAACATTATTTTCTCATGGCAATGGAAAATAGAGATGAACACATGCATTAAATATCATTCTTACCTAAAGGAAGGTTATTATGCCAATATGGATGATGAGGATTGGAACACAGATCTCCCTTTGTGCAGTTCCACCAAAATGAACCAACTGTTCCATCTCGACATTCCAGCTTAAACAGCACAAAAGTCACTTCTTTTAAGAAGAGTTTTGTGCAAAGGCACCAAAAGGTCACAACAAAGAACTGTGTGAATTGATATCCCTGTTTGCACAAAAAGGCACAGAGGAAACAGTCAGAGTCTCAAACAATTACAGGCAAAAACATTTGGCTAAACTTGTCAGAGTCTCAAACAATTACAGGCAAAAACAGTGGCATGGCTTCATTTTTACCAGGGACATTATATTAAGAACAGCTAAGGCTGCGTTCAGTTCACAGGTTTGGTGCAGGATTTTCATAGGAACACAATTCCTACCGTATTCTTTCCCTTCCAACCGTTCGGAACACGGGAAAGGTGAATAGTGTTTCATAGGAAAGCTGGTCTGGTAGTACTGATTCCATCGGATTAGAAACATCCACGCGCTGCTCATTTTTTGGGCGGAAGCCCGAGGCAGGCGCTCGCTGCCATGCGTTAGACAGGTTGTTGTGCTGTGTTTGCCGGAATAAAAAATCAACCTATGTGTGGTACGTGAGGTGAGGACAAGAGTAGTCACTGTGCAGCTGAATAAACAAATAGCATCTCATACTGCCAAGCATGCTACTCTAAAAAAACAAATCTGTACATTTCGTAGTCCATCCGAACACATTCTCTTGAGAGTTTCCTCCTGTTCGCTGTTCCATAGTTTTATACCTACATTCCTTTCCTATTCCTCTATTTTCATCAAGACCTATGTTTTCTGCCCTTTATTCCGACCGAGCCTAAATATTTGGTATAAGGGCATGGGACAAGGTGCACCAAAGAAGACAACACCATGTACGTAAACAGGGGCATAAAGTGGTGATTCATAGTTTGTTGCCCCGAGAAACAAACATCCAAGAAACATATCTGGTTGGTCCCATTTTGTTCACTCTAGCCACCTACTCCTATGTGTGGATAGCAAATCTAGTCCTGGTCATACCATCGTACAACGTTACCCCTATATTTCCTTTTTCACCAAGAGACCGTTGATGACCAGTCTGTACTACTTTCATCCCCTTTCCTTCCTGTTTGTACCAAGTCCGATGTACATACTAAATTCCCCCACCCCCACTTTATTTCAATGACAAGTATTTTCGGACGGAGGGAGTACAAGATTCGACTCCATGAAGTAGCTTTACCTCTAACAATAGAAGAAAAAAAAGGTGACGTTGGACCATCCGATCGAGAGGGGCTGAGAGGTAGAAAATGATGCACTTGCAGCGAACGTAGCGAAGCTGGGAAGTAGAGCTAAGGCGGTTTCAACAAAGATATACCAAGGTCGCCGGATGTGGATAGGTGGGCGGCGGAGGCCGGATCCGCCCACAGCAACGACGAAGGATCGGAGGACCTCCGCCGCCGGCGCCGCCGAGATAACGGTGCGGCCGGCAAGGGGTCTCTCCTCGCTGTCGACGACGGCCCAAACGCTGCCCTCCTCCCTTCACCGCGGAGGGGGATACGTCCGGATCTGTAACCAGCGGTGAGGATAGAAAGCCGTGTTTTTGAAGGAGAAAGACAGGTTACTACCCTATCTTGTTTAGATCTCGAGAGGATGAGAGTGTGAATAGAGCAGCCCTAGCAAGCAAGCGCGAGGCTCCGCCTATATATAAGTAGTGGGGTAGTTTTCCTTTTTCACTCCATCAAAACAATCGTTTAAAATTGTGTACTATACTTACATGCCAGGTCGCGATTTTTTTTTAGTTGTTGATTGTTTTTTGAGATAGCTACCCGCTTGTTCCAAGTGGTGTTACGGTGTGCCAGTTCGCACTTTGTATCGTTCAAGTCTGGTAGTACTACAAGTCCCTCCATTAAATGAACAACCACCCCCTCGTAAAATTGTGAACAAGCCCACGGCTAAAATTAGCGGAAACGTGGGTTGCCCCAACATGCATTATTATTTATATTTTCTACTCCTCCGCTCCTAAATATAAGTCTTTTTATTAGCCACACCTAAGACAAGAATTTTTTATTAGCAATGAACCCCACATGTCATAGACACAAAAATTGTGGCAAGATTCCTTAGGCAAGCCAAAGTGTGTCTAACAATTTGAGCAACTCAGGTTAGGCAAGTGTGGCAAGTGTGGGAAAAATAATGTGGCAACATAAGACAAACATAGTCACAATCCAAACAGCCCCGTGATTTTTGTGACATGCATGAAAATTTGGTTAGTTAAATTTATAGTCAAAATTTGGCAAGGTGCATCAAATCAACACATGCAAGTATCAAAAGGAAAGTCACGGCATGCATGCATGCGTTGTACTCCTCCGCTTCCAAATATAAGTCTTTTAGAGATTGCAACAAGTGACTACTCCTCCGCTCCTAAATGTAAGTCTTTTAGGGATTCCACTACAAACTACATATGGATGTATATAGACATATTTTAGAGTGTAGATTCACTCATTTTGTTTCAGATGTACTCCAGTTCATAGTGAAATCTCTAAAAGACTTATATTTTGGAACGGAGGGAGTACATACGGCAGAATATGTCTACTCCTACATACGGGTAGCCCATTTGAAATGTGTAAAAGAGTTTTATCGAATGCAAGGCTTTGATGTGTCGCACAACTCGCATAAGCCCGAGAAATTTGATTACTACGACGCCTCTCCCTCGCGGATCGAGCTCGGTGTTTTAACTGCACTCGCCTTTGGCTGCATGACAGTGGGCCAACCACCGTTGGGCCCACCTGTCATGGACGCAAAGGCAGGAGCAGTAAGTAGAAGCTGCCACACGCTATCCCTCCCGCACGAGGTGGACGGACATGCAGCAAAGGATTCGATATCGTAGAAGTAGGGGTAACATCATTGTTCGCCTTCTCAAGAGGCGAAGAGCCAAGTGCAAACCGAACGTGGCGGCTGCGAACGCCGCGTGGTGCGGTTCCTTGAGTACTAGCCAGCTCTTGCATGAGACAAAATTGCTATTGTTTAACAATTAAACTCCATTATCCATTGGTTGATACTCATTCTGATAGGTCCACGCGCTTAGCACCGCTTTCCTCTGGGGTCACCAATGTTTATTTGCTAATTAATAGCATTCCATGCAATGAACTAGCCATTGCAAGTCATTAAAAGCATGCACACCTCTCATCTCTTATTGGTTGATACGTATGTCAAGAAACAAGAAACAAGGTAGAAGTTAATGCACCGCGCCTAAGTGTTTTGGGACTATTTGGTTTTCGAAGATGACTTACACACCTAGACGGAGGGAGTAGTATAGACCTATAAACCGAAAGGAGTATTTGCCTTTCTAGAGATTTCAACAAGTGACTAGACTTCGCTAAAAAAAAAACAAGTGACTAGACTACACCGTGCAAGACTTCTCCCTCCGGTTTATAGGGCTCAAATCTCAAATCTCATGAACCAAGGCATTTTATGATTGGAGGAATGTATCTCAGACTTTACAAAACTACCCTAATTAAACTCATGCATTAATTACGTAGTTCTCTCGCTTTCCTCTCCGCATTGGTCGCGTGCACAATATTGAGGCTAGCCATAGTGGGAGTAACTTAGGTAGTAACTTAACACATCCCAAGACAATTTTGCTTATGTGGCAAGTATTTAATGAGGAAAGAGGTGCTTGTGGTAACATAATATGTTACTATAACATAGCGCTTTCGAGGCAAAATGAGTCTATGAGATAATAAATGAAGCAATCTATGATACTACTACTATGTTACTTTGCACTATGGAGGTACTCCTCCTTTGCGGTTTATAGGGCTTATCTTAAAATTTTCGCTTTCCATTTTATAAGGCTCAATTTGGTTGTTCCCAATCACATGTTCAGATTTCAAGGTGCATTAAATCATTGCATGCAAGTATTATGAGAAAATTGACCAATGCATGTAATTTATGCATGCATGCATTGCAATAAATGCATTAGTAAACATACTTTTTTGAGGAAAACAAGAGCATTAATTGGGTGCTTTTGCAAACTACAAAAAGTATTCCACCACTCACCATCTACCTTGGTTGATGAGATTTTGAATTGAGCCTTATAAACCGGAAAGGAGGGAGTAGTAACTCACACTAGTGTCATATGCATGACACTAGTCTAAGTTACTCCCCACTATGACCAGCCCGAGAGAGTGCTTTGATACGCTTTTAGTCTCATGACTAAAAGTAGTGGGACTAAAACTTGTTAGCCTCATCCATGCTTGGATCCAAATACTAAAGAGACTAAAATCAAGTTAATGACATTTCAAAGCATCCGGCCCGCGTGCCATCCACCAAATCACAGCGAGGTGCTACAATGAGACTCAATTGTCACCCCGTGTGGCCGCCATGACCGCCATATCACAAAACCCACACCTTTACCAAGAAGTGGTAAGGTGGCCTCCAAGTTGGACCGGACGGCAACCATCATTTCATTGAACGCTGCTCAAGCCCTTTCTTCCCTTTCTTGAAGAAAACCTCACCTGTGCTACTCACTTCGCCATTTTTCTTCTCTACCGACGAAGGAAAGGTGGGCTAATCAGTTATGCTGCTATATTTTCATTCCAATAATCTTCTTTTTGGCAATCACCGATCGATTCTCACATCCTATTCTTTTCCCGCTTTTCATTGCGATTGTGGTTTCCTTTCGATTGCTTTTTGTTTGTCGGTTCATTGATGGATCCTGGAGCACTAGGCAAAGAGTTGCCAGCGGACAACCCATTGGAGACAGCGATCTCCGTGAAGCGAGCACCGACCAACGAGTTGACCATGTTGGCGGGCCAACCCATGGAGACGAAGAACTCCAAGAAACAAGCACCGCCAAAGAGTTGAGGACGCTATGACGAACTCCTCAAAGAAAGTTGAAGAACAGCAAGGGCCCCACCGTGCCTACCCCTGTGAGCTCTGATTGCCACCTATGTGAGGCTCAAGACCGAGTTTGAGGAGATAGTCGCCGCTGAGAAGCAGATTCCCTAGCAAGGTGATGGCCCCATCGAGGATGAGGAGATGGCCCCTGAGGGATGAGATCCCCGTGAGCTGCACAAGGTAAAAATAATGGCTTATTACCATAGTTGTGGTTTTTGATTATTTGCAATGTGCTTGCTTTTTGATTATTTGCAATGTGCTTGCTAATATGTTAGTGTTGTGCAGGTGCCGTGGTTGTCCTTGATGATTCCGATGTCGTGGTTCGGCCCTGTTGGCATCGCCTCGAGATCGATTCCGATACCGCTGTCCATCCTGTGGACATCGCCTGTAGATCGATTCCGATGTCGCGGTCACCCTGTGGACATCGCCTGTAAATCGATTCCCATGCCGTTGTCCGTGCTGTGGTCATTGCCCGAGAGATCGATGACAAGAAATAGTTGGTCGCGCTTAATCCTTCGTGGTAGTTTGCATTGCCCTGTGTTTAATTACCGTAACGATGCGTGTTATCAAACCATCTTAGGGCTAGTGCACTATCTTGTGTGGGCGGATCTTGCTACTTTTGTTTGATAGTGAATCATGCGATGAATCATGCGAACCTCTCCGAGTTATGGAAAGAGATGTATCCTCACCAGCTTTTGATGTAATATATGGCATGCTTAGATGTAAGTTTGAACTGTTTATCATATCGCAGGCTTGTTTGATGATTCTTGGTGTTAGTAGGCTAGCTACTGTATGAAGCTATAGTACTTGCAAAACACTCACCAAGAGAAACGTTGGGGCTGATGAGCTCGTGGTACGCTTATACTTATCCTCGTCGATCGACCAATAGCCCTAGCTCCTAAAATTGTAGGCTTAGCGATCGATCGCATAATAGTCGATATACATTCAGGCCTCATTTGGTTCATAGGGTAGGAAAATCATAGCAAAAGTACGAGAACGTGCAACACAAAATCATAGCAAAGGCAGTAGACGCATCTCCGCTCCAAAATAGATGACCTAGGCGGGCTAGTTTGGCCTAGTGGGTTTCAAAGGATATGACGTGGTACAAAGGTCGCCCATTTTCACGGTGGTAGCAGTATTATGGGTACAATAAGTTTTCTTGAAGAAGCGGAATTCAACGAAGTCATGATGGTTCCTTCGTCCAAACAACTTACGGTGGGAAAGGTTGGGCCTGCGATACGACCGGGTAGACCAGGATAATTTTGTGCATGGCAGGTGGACCAGATGGTCGACGCCCCACATGTCGGCGAATGAAAGTATTCTTTCCGATATAGAGGACGAGCAACGAGTATTCATTGTTTATTTTTGATGAAAGCTATTGTCTCCACTTTTACTCCTTGACTTTGTCAATGCCTCTCTCTCCTCCACATAAGCGGGACTACTTGCTATGCATGCAGCGGCAGTCAAGCGCCTTGAGGGGCCAGCCGGTGAGAGCGGGCTCCGAAGCGGTCCGACTCCAACATGGCCCACCTCACATTATCACCATATATTTCTTGAGTCCGTATGCGCGGGCGGGCGATCTCTTCTCCTCCCCGCTTTCTCTCTTCTCACCGACGCTCACGAGCGATTAGATTTCGCTATCGACGGTTTATTCAATTACGGTCCCACATGTCGCTGAAATTGCAAGACAACGCGTGTCCCTTTGGTGAGCGGCGTGCGAGCCGGATCGTCGGGTTACGACGCTGACGAGTCGTAAGTGTGCCGCTTTTCCTTTAGAACTTGCGGCGTAACATTTTCGCGATCGATCGATAGAAATCCGAACAAAATGACGAGGGCGGTGCTTTCCGCCGTTAGGCGGGCTAGTTCGAGTGATATGACGTACATACAAGGCCGCCCACTTGCTCCATTTTTATGTAAGCAAGAGTTTACACTCAGACGCGGGAGGAGTGCTAAACACCGCGGATCTGATTTTGATCGAGGGATAACTGTTCCTCGCCAAATAATGGAGGATTGTTAGCGATTATAGCATGATAGTTAGGCATCTCCAGCTGGCCCACAAATTTACACCGCATCTGTCCGAGGACACCGATGGATGCCATCCGATGCTGCCCGCATACCTTTCGACAACTATATGAACTAACCGGATGAAATTTGTGCAAACAAAGCAAATTTCAAATTAACCGGATGAAATTCATTACATTTCAAAACTTTTCCTACAAACCGGACGAAATTCATTACATATTTCGTGGTGGAGCAAGGAACCTCGTAGGAGCGCCCTGCACTCATAATATTTAATATTATTCAGCGATATAAAATTAACCAATCATCTCCACAAAGGATCGGAAGAGTACGTAAACACGGCAGCCCAAAGTAGTTACATCATACTAGTACATGGCTAACCCACGCTATCACCATATTTCTTGGCTTCCGTATGACACCTATCTCTAGTAATCCAAAGAGCTCAGACGCTTCTCCTCCTCGCCTCTATCAAAGTGCGGCGGCTGGCGCTTCGCCGCCTATTGAGGTCGGTTAACTATCACATGTTAGCGACATGCCAAGAGCATTCTAAAAAATTCCTTTCACGCCCGCTTTCAAAAAGAAAAAATCCTTTCACGCATTTAATTTGCTCAGTATGCTTTGAGCAACTTGCATGTCCTATACTGCTCCCTGCTTGATACTCTAACTTAGCTAGAGGTTAGACTAACTCATGACTAACCCTGAACTAATCAGTAGCCAAAGAGGTGTTTGGGTGACAGGTTAGATTGACAATAAATGCACTTCATGGAGAGAGAAAAGTGATTTTTCAGTGGTCCCAATGAGAACTATCTCCGCTAGCACCTCTTGGTGGGATAGTTTTTTTGGTGGGTTCGTGCAACTTGCTCCAATTTAAACCCTCATGCTTGGATACTTTAGGGCTATTTGAGCCCCAACTAGCTCAAACTAACTCTAACCCATGGATCCAAACAGGCCTATGGCCAGCCTCGACGCTGAGCAACAAGGCAGCACCGAAGCGGCGCTTTCTACCGTCGCGCCACTTCAAAGCCGGGCGCCAGTGAGAGGTCGCCCGCCTGCCGGGCATTAATGCGGCATCGACGCCCAGCGACGCTGACCGTTTCACGCGGAAGCGCGCCCGGCAAGGGAGTATAGGTTTTGAACCGCTTGTGTGTAGTAGTAATGGTAGTTTGCAAAACTACTCAATTATTGCACCCGCTTCCTAAGAAATTGTGGTAAAAATGTTACTCCACAGCCCGCTTCCCTTCTCCTTCCTGCTCGTGATTTACGTGGCCATGTTAACGTGGTTGTGTCAAAAATGTCACTTCCTGCTCGTGATTTGCGTTATATAATTACAAGCAAGATTCTCGCATTGCACGGAACATCAATATGCATTTTTTTACAAAACACTGTTGTGATTGACCCATGCAGGAGTAATCCCATGTAAAACTAATGATATCTCGAGAATTTTATCGAAAACTGGTATCTCGAGAATGTCATCAAAAAATGAAAGATGAGAGATAAGGCGAGGAGGAGTGAGCGTGGTGGTGACCGGTGGTCGGAATGGGCGGAGGCATGGGATGGATTTGCGCGGCAAAGCGGCAAGCGCCACCATGCATGCTAGATTGTTCCAGAGACTTATTCCTTTTTAATTGCTGAGCAATGAGGTTGTGGAGATAATGATGTGGAGAGAGGTGCGGTATCTTTTGTAAAATTATCATAGTTTGCTTCCTATCCGCCGATATAGATCATACGGTCTCAGACATAAGATGGCAGCACACCATCATCGCCAACTCGTTTTTTATAAGGGTATACAGATGATAAGTTTGCTGACTACTAAAGTAAAGTGGAATCTGTCCATGTTATGCAAGTAAATAAAGGTGATTGTTTATCATACTGGTAAGGTTGGATGAAGGGTGGTAGGAACAAATGCTCCGCCTAGAGCATGTGTGTGTGAGATGGAGTCTTAGTGTGTGTGGTGTGTGTGTGTGTGTGAGAGAGAGAGAGAGAGAGAGAGAGAGAGAGAGATGGAGTCTTAGTTTGTGTGTGTGTGTGAGAGAGAGAGAGAGATGGAGTCTAAGTGTGTGTGGGGGGTGTGTGTGTGTGTGTGTGTGTGTGTGAGAGAGAGAGAGATGGAGTCTTAGTGTGTGTGTGTGTGGGGGGTGCGTGCATGGCGTGTGTGTGTGTGTGTGTGTGTGTGTGTGTGTGTGTGTGTGTCCCGGGGTCCTCTGTGGCGGATGTAATTTAAGTGTGCATGGCTTCATCATAGAGAGGTGATGTGTATGGCAGAGGCCACCAACGATGGGGTGCGAGAGAGAAAATGCCCGTGAGGAGGGAAGAGAAGGTGCGCATGCGTGAGAGGAGTCGACATCGAGAGAACGTGTTTGTTCGAGAGACACCACGGAAGACTACTATATATCGATGGTGCATGTAGGAAGGAATTAAACAAAGGGATGGTCTTATTGGTTTCGGGGATATAGGGAAGAGGAGAGGCGCTGGGGGGGGGGGGTAGCTAGAAGGAGATTGTTAAGTGTGAGTGTGTGTTTTGCCCATCCAAAGCGGAAGTTATGTGCACAAAAGAGGAGAACGATTCGTGTGGCGTTAGGATTGAGGGTAATTAACTACGTATGGAGACATAGAGACCTTGAACGTGCATGTGTGAGAGGTATACATGTATACGTGGATGTGTGTGTGTGCCACATGATCGAGATAAAAGAAAGAAGACATAAGTCCTAAGATCAACGACATGGGAGAGACGGATCGGTATGACAATATGCATGCATGTGAGAATGCAGGAAGAAGGCCCGACAATTGAGCATGTGTTTTTGTCTTTAAGAGATAGTGGCGTGGGCTGGAGCATGCATCTATGGCGCAGAGAGGGGTGAGGCGCAACGATTGTGCAAAAGAGATCAACCTATAAATGCATATGTATGGATAGACATATATAGTGTGGGTGATAGGAAGCAAGACTGCAAGTAGAAAGAAATGTTGACGGAGAAACTACAGATAGATACAGAGATGGAGATGCTAGCTAGAGAGACATCCGTTAGTTTGGGTGTCGGAGATGACCGTCGGGTGGTTCAAAGGGTGAAGTTATATATGTGTGTGAGAGGGCACTTGACTGCATGCATGTAGAGAGAAACATATGTAGTGTGCGTGATAGGAATCAAGAGTGAGGGCGAGAAAGAAGGTTGATGGAGAAACAGATAAATAGAAAGATAAAGATGCTAGCTAGTGTGCTAGAGATAGGAGTCGAGTGGATCAAGGCTGGGTTATGTGTGTGGGTGTGAGAGAGATAGAGAGAGGGTGCATGTGAGTCACATACAAACAAATATCGAGAGAAATGAGATCCAGAGAGACGGAGTTTTGTGTCTCATGAGAGAGAAAGATATTTCACAACGAGAGTGATAGCTAGAGAGACATATGAGGGAACGCAAGATATCTCTAGGGAGAGAGGGTGTGTTTGAGCGACATACAAGAGAACAATGGAGAAATATGAGACCCTGGGAGACAGAGTTTGTGTTTGTGTGTGAGAAAGAGATATTGAAGAGGAAGAGTCGTAGGTTCTCATATCTAAGGAGCGAAAGACATCTCTGTATGAGGGGTGTGCGAGTGGCACACATGGGAATAGTTGAGAGAAATGAGACCCCGGGAGACAAAGTTTTGTGTTTGTGTGAGAGAAAGAGATTCCACATGGAGAATCATAGCTAGAGACACATAGCAGGGAGCGAGATATACTTAGAGAGAGATAGAGTGATGAAGGTCGATGGAGAGAGTACCGCCAGGTGTGTTACGAAGATAAAAGATCATTGTCGACATACAGTAGCACGAGAGATGCCCGAGAGACGATGAACGCAGATAGGTCCGAGAGATAGTCCTATATAAGCATGAGTGATAGCTATATGAGACTAATATCTGGATTAAAGGGATTCAAATATTTAAACCGGAGATCACGACATCGATAATATCATAACGCAAATTGGTGTATCAAACATGCATATTCATTTGAATTTGGGCACACGGTAATGTTATATAGTTTATCAATATTGGTGATCCATAGATTCTTCAATTACAAACAATGCATGGTTTATATGCAATTAGTGTCTAAACGGGATTACACTATATGTTGCGTGTGAAACACATTATACATGTTTGAGAAGTTAAAAACCCGCATGAAACACACATTAATTGGAGACAAGAGCGAGGAATGCATACATTGGATTTCAACATAAAGTGGTTTCAAATATTTGAAAATCCAAATTGATGGATACAACCTTATGAATCTGAGATCATGCCATTTGTAAACCATATTTATGTATAAATGGTGTTGTGCTTTTGAAAGTATATATGTAAAAAATGATGTATATAGAATGTAATTCCAATTGAAAATGGATCCCGCCAAAAAAAATAGTAGAATACAAACGGGATTCGAATTGAGTTGGCACGGTAAACGCAGCATCGCAAAATTTGAACGAAGCGGGAAAGTCGCAGAAATCACCAAACCAAAATCTGCGAGATGGAAATCACTACGCCTATCCTCGCCGCACAAAGCCTATCTGCTGGATTTCTATAGGTTTCGATAGGGTAGGTTTGTAATTTCACCCAAACGTGACGTAACCGCCTCACCCGGATTCATACACGGTGGGCGCCAAAACACAAGGTGCCCTCGGCCAAATCGACTCCTCCCCGATTCATATTCATACACGGTGGGCGCTAAAACAAACTCTCGCCGGCAAATATTCGTGTATGCGAGATTACCGTCCCTATCCCCAACCGACTAATGTTGTTGTGATGTAGTAGAAATTTGAAACGGGGCTAAGTTTGTAAATTTCTCGCATTTGAGACAAGCGCCTCGACTACATGGTTCCCCTTCCTCTCTACCTCCCTTTTCCCCATTCGTACTCGTGGGCGCCAAAACACCCTCTCCACCCCACCTCCTCCGTCCGCCGTCCGCCACCCCATCCACCGCCGTCCTCCTCCACCATGCCGAGCTGATACCCCGACGCCGCCGCCCATTACAAGAGATCGACTCTCTCATCCACGCTTCGACCGGATCCTTGCATCCCGCCCTCTCGCTTCATCCCCGCCGCCGTCCACCTTGCCGGGCGCCGCTCCTACGACCGCCTCGCCCACCATGCCCCGCCGCCACCGCCTACCCTCCTAGATCTGCTTCCACGCCGACAGCCATCGCTACCGCAGCACCGCAAATTCTCACCAGATGCGTGACATGGCGCCGCACTGTAGGCGGTACTCTTTTCAGATTCGCTCAACTTATTTATCGCAGCAAGAAAATAGATCGCCACCGCTTTACTCGATTTCTTGTCTTGGTTGTGGTTGCCTTTGTCCGTTTTGCACCTTCAGATCCGCCATGGCACGCCAACACTATACTCCCAATGCTTATGGTTTTCCCTTTATATTCCACACTAGTTAAATCACAGAGACTAAATTTCAAAATTGGGTCACTGATTTTTAGAGCTCGCGGAGTTCGCCAAATGCGATCCAAGGGCTCGGGTGGTTGTGGGGCCTCACCAATGAAGAAAACTCGACGCTGGTGGGGGTGGGGGTGGCGGAGGAACACAGCGGTGGGGGCGGTGGTCCGCCGGGCGGCCCGCAGCGGTGTTCTCTATGGGAAGAATCACAGACGAGGAAGAAGAAGGGTTAGGAGACGAGGATCTTCATCCAACCGCCTGAAATGGTCGAGAGACAGCCGGGAGTTGCATTCTTAATGCGCCTCGTTCATCATGTGGGCACTGCGAACCAACATTTTATTATCCAAAATCTGCTTGCTCTTCTTTACCATGTTCGATAGTGCTGGCTCAGACGCGATCGATAGGCTTTCAATTACTAGCGGCAATACAACACCGTATTTTCAAGCCGCCCACTTTCCCGATTTATATATCGTGGTTATGGTGTACCCTCGTTATGTACACTATGATCTGCCTAGTTGTTGTGTGCTCTTGTTATCATGGTTTGGCAATAAACTATCTATACAAGATATTATGAACCTATCATCCGCCAGCTATCCTTACTTCGAGCCTATTTTTTGTGTACTTGTGCCGATTATATAAATGCACGCACGATATTACAGCACACATGAGCTCTCTCATCGTAATCCAAAGGATAGCACATAAGTGTTTACAGGGCGCCCTATATTAGAATATCATCTGCATTACAAAGATAATCTCACAACTATTTATGTTTTCATGGTTCTCGATATTATACGCAATTACAAAGAATATCGAATCCGCACATCGAAGAATATTGTGGAACACTGCAATGACTTACAAAATTGGCACCAAGGCATTGAGTGCCATTTTGGAAGCAATGAAACTCATACGCCCCCACCTGTTGATTCTTGTTCGTAATATCATTCTAATGACTATTCTAACCTCGAGGAGTCAAAGGCGATGGCCTGTCCTGCTCACCCATCAAGGTGCCTGTTCTAATTTGGCAAGGTTTTATTGATTGCGCGATCTTGCATATGTTGTCTTGCATTTCTTCTACTTTGTTGCACCACCATCTCGCTTAGTTTACTCATCATATAACCTCGAGATGCTATGCCCATCCATTATCAATACATATTCCATCTGTCGTCATACCATGTTTTTCCACTCAAATGTTGTTCTTGTGCATCGACATCAAAAGGAAGAGGGTGATTGCCGAACCTCAAGGAGCACCAAAGAAAGTCCTTGAAAACATGGTGGTGCCGAGAAATCGACAAATACCCACTTATATTGGCTGTACAACCAAAGGACACAAAACATAGGACCGACTCCAGCAGACTGCACCCATACTTCACGCCACACCACTAGCCCCACCACACAGACCTGCACTCCAAAGAAAAGGTATACCGATTTCATTTGCCATAGCACCAGCCGCACTACGTAAAAATCCCACTCCAGCAAAAAGTACAGCAAGTCCACCGTCAAGACCTATCCCAACCGCAGAGACGGCCAATTCCTGCAGATTGGAACCCCATTCCATTTATTCCCAGTTTAAAAGACAATGCTTTCAATGTTGTTAGGGACTACGTGCATATATTCCCATCATGGGAAGATTATAGTGAAGACAAACACCATTTTCACATCTTCCCGTCCAACTTACGGTAAGTGCTATTATTCATGGTTATTATTTTCCTGTTTTCTGCTGATCGAACACATCAATGATTTACATTACATTGTTGTAACTAGGTGAGGGTCAATCTGGATAGTCATGACGAGCAAAGCTTGCTTGTGCTTTTCAAGGAAGCATTGCAGCAGTATCGGTGTTACCTGAGGAAATCACACTTTGATGGCAAGTCTATAAACGAATTTCCGTGAAGTCTCCCGTGCTAAATTTAGAAGACATTGAATGGAAAAACCTTGTTATGCAATCGTCTCGCTTCCTGTGATGAGGTACCGCCTATGAAATCACATGACAATTTGAACTTCTACTTTTCCGCATGTGCCTTACGGATCTTTTTTGCAGGAAATCAGCTCGAAGAAGAATTCCGGTTTGAAAAGAACGACAGGATATCGCAAATATGCTGCCCGCTGCTTTGCTCTTGTTAGTACATGTTGTCCTCAGATCACTGCATTTGCATACATACCGGTTCATTATGTGACAGCAGATGCATGATAGCTTGCTTATCAATTGTTCGCCCAAATTATCTCGATCTGTATGAATGGTTACATTAGTGTAGAATATATCCAATGCCAATGAATTTTTTAGCTCGCATTGTTCTTGTAAGTACATGTTGTCCTTTATCGCTGTACTTATATTGACAGTAGTTGTTCATGTACCATCACTCGCAGCTTATTTTCCTTTGCCTCCATTTTCTACACATCGATCTATATTTACTCTTACCATAAGGTTGGTAATCAAGAAGTTTAGCTGTGCATTGCTCTTGGTTGTGCCTTTTGCCCAGATCGCTGCACATACATTTATAGCTACTTGGTTATGTAGCATCACTCTTCATCTTATCTTAAATATTCTCCATTTTTTTGTATATTATCACATCTATATTTACTCTTAACAAAATGTAGAATAAAGGCAATGCTTATGAAGAACATTCTGTGCTAAACTTCTTGAATTGCCCCCCATCAAGATGGACAAGGGCTTTATAGAGCCTGTCTTCACCAAGAATGTAAGTTTGTCCTTCTCAAGCCTTCAAACTTTGTTGTGTATATTTGGTTAGGCATGACTGCAATAGCTGTTTATTTTTGGTGTTTGCATCAAATTGCATGTTTAAAGTTTATTATGTAGTTCATAAACAAAAGTTTGTCCTTCTCAATTTAAGTTTTCAGTTGTACAACCAAGTTCCTTCTTCATACCATGTAAATTAAACTATACAGAGCAAGTGATCTTCTTTTGCACTGCATGTATGCTTCGTTCTTCATCCGTAATCCAAAGGGTGTGGTGAACCTACCCACTACAAAGACAATGTCATATTCTGCAATGTCTTAACTATGAACAATGTCATATCATTCTACTATTATTTAAACCGCCGCTTTATTTGCCAATCTGAAATGGGTTAAATTGACAGCACACTAACCATTGATACTTATGAGTTCTTGATCTGTAATCCAAAGGGTGTCGTGAAGCTGCCAACTCCTTCACAATGTCAATTCCTGCCATGTCTTGACCTGAACAATACCATATTGTGTTAATGCAATTTTAAACTGTGTCACTTTATTCACAAGAAGAAATGTGATGAATTGTCAAGACCGATACTTTTATGTGCAAAACCTGTCATCCGTCTCGCTTGTTTATCTTTCAGAGTGAGGAAGATATAAGTGTTGAACAAGCGCAGCCTCATCATCTTGCTCACCGCTTACCAGCAGTTTCCAAAGAGGCTAACCTTTCTTGAACTCTATTGAAGTGATGTCGGTTTTGTATATTATTTTGTCGGCGTGTTTATTTGCAATCGGTGGCGATCTTTGATGCCCAAAGGTATGTAATCTGCTGTCCGCTTGTGCTTTATTATCATAGTGGCGAACTTTGATGCCCAAAGGATGTAATATGCCGTAATTTCTTTATTGTATAGTCTAGGTTTTTCTTATTCACGATGCTGCAGTTATTTTATCAGATATATATCCTGCCTTCGCAAAGAACCGCCAAACCGTAAAATTACGGTACATAATCGGGCCGTCATGCAATCACGATGTATGGTCCGCATCATGGGCCCCGCCAACCGCCCACTAGTAGATTCGGCCTTTAATAGGCCGAGTAACCCCGCCCTCTTTTTGCAAGAAAACTCAATGGGCTTTAGGAGGTCGAGAAGTAGGTCGGGCTCGAACGCGCCGAATAGCTCACGGCCGGGCGGCAGCCCGAATGGACCCCACCCATGATTGTGCGAATCAATTCACGGGCTTTAACAGCCAAAGTTGTCTCGGTCCTTGTTTGGCCCAATCGATATCGGTCATGAGCAGGCGGATGCAAACCGGCCGTAGTTAGGCCCAACTATATGACGGGCTTTTAACAGCCAAAATTAATATAGGGCCGAATGTTAAATGGGCCCTTAACAGGCCGAAACTAATATCGTGTCAATTACTAAATGGGCCTTTAGCAAGTGGGCCCAAAAGCATAGCGTCCAAATAACGGGCTCAATCGATATGGGCCATAATTGAGCCCAAAGCTCTTAAAGGGTCGGACCGATCTGGCCGTGATTTGGCCCGTAAAGTGGGAGGCATTTAACGGGTCGGATCTTATATGGGCCATTATTAGGCCCGAACATGGCAGGCCATTAATGGACCGGATCAATTATGGGCCGACATTTGGCCCAAAACATGGCAGCCGCTAATGGGCCGCCTACTAGGGTCCTCAAAATCTTGTGGGTTTACACAAATGGCCGCCCATTAATGTCGGCGAAATTGTGGGCCTTTAGTCGGGCCGCCCATTATGATCCGCAAGAATTTTGTGGGTTTTACCGGCCGCCCATTATGGCACACAAAAATCTTGTGGGCCTTTACCTCGGCCCGCCTATTATGGCCCGCGAAATCTTGTGGGCCTTTAGCTGGGCCAGCCCATTATAGTCCGCAAAATCTCATGGGCCTTTAACTAGGCCGACCCATTATGGGCCGCCAAATCTTGTGGGCCTTTAGTTGGGCCGGCCCATTTAAACTTGATTGGTCGTGCCACGTGTCGACGTATCATAGGCGCCTTCTGTCCAATGAGTGGATGACATCTGTCCCAACGATGAGCCGACATGTGTTTCCTCCAGCCAATGATGATTTTACACGTGGAAAATCCCCATTGGTCGGGGCTGTTAACGGGTTATCGGATCCAAAACCCGACCCGATAGCTTAACGGCGTTCCGTTACGTTGGATGCCACGTGTCGGTCACCCTTGACGAAAGCATTTCTGTGACGCGCGATTTATCGTCATGGAAGTGGACACTTCCGTGATGATAATTTTGGTAATGTCATGGAACACTTCTACGACTGCACAGGTATGACTATCTTGATTCTGTCATAAATTTGTCATGGATGTACATGCATGACAAAAAACGCGACCTACTGTGACAAACACGTATCATCACGAAAGTGTATTTTTCTTGTAGTGTCAGCAGGGCAGACGCGGGGTCTTCGGGAAGGGGCGCCGGACACTAGATCAGCATAGCTTTCTTTATCCAGTCCTGTATAAGGATGGGTCGTTCAGTATCTTGCCAAGAGATGCTTGAATGAAAGGTGTTCGGAAATTGAATACTTACCGGAGTGTCTGGATGATTGCAGTCAAGGCCAACATCTTCGGTGGTGTTCGGCCATTGCTCTCGCTCCCCGAAATATAATTTCCACATTCCTTCGTGCGTTGTGCCGAAGAAGTGCTGAAGAGTCCGGCGCCCTTCTAGATTAATCTCCCACATACGGATAGGCCGCCGTTGACACGGCAGGATCCGGTGGACTAGCATTACTTGAACAACGTTCACAAGCTCGAGGCCTCTCTCGGTAAGGCTTCAGATGCGACTTTGCAGAGTCTGCACCTCATTAAAGGATCCCCAATTCAATCCCTTGTTGATCCATGAAGTGAGTTGAATCGGAGGGCTGGGTCGGAAAGCAGGGGAGCCACCCACTTGGAGCCCCGTGGCTCATTGACATAAAACCACCCCTGCTGCCATAATTCAGAAGACTCGGTGAAAGATCCTTCAAACCAAACCGTGCTGGCAAGCTTGCTTATTGCAATGCTCCCGCATTCTGCCTGCTCCTCCACTCTCACCCGCGGTCTCACATGAAAAGTCTTGAGCCACAAACCGAAGTGCGGAGGAGTCCAAAGGAAGGCCTCACACGTGACGATGAATGACGAGTTGAGAAGAATGGCGTCCGGGGCCAGATCGTGAAAATCTAGCCCATAGTAGACCATGAGCCCCCGGACAAAGGGGATGAGCGCGAACCCTTGCCCATGAAGGAAGTGGGACACAAATACTACCCTCTCGCCGGATTTGGGGGTGGGAATAATATGCCCCTCGGCAGGAAGCCGATGAAGGATTTTTAGGGTCAGGTACCTCGCTACGTGGAGCTTCGCAATATCCTCCTCTGTGACAGAAGAGGCCACCCACCAGCCTGAACGGCTGGACCCGGACATGATTAGGGCTGGTAGTGATTGAAACTCGAGGGATAGAACTCGAAGTGGTTGGGGTTGAGGAAGAAGCAAGTGTGGAGGAGAAAGACAAGTTTGAGTCCCTATATAAAGGCCCAAAATATCGAGCGTCCCCTCCTGGGTCTCGAAACTTACCTATCCTCAAAGAGTTATACCCTGGGAATGGTTGGGTTACCCACACCTGCATTATTGAAAATCCCGTGAATTAGGAGACACGATCTCTGCTTTGACAAGACGTGCCAATAAAACCGCTCCCCGAGACGTGAGGCGACGGGCTAGCTAACGGTTGGAAATAATAACCGGGCAGGCGTGATACAATGTCATAAACAGTTGTCAGCAAATTGTACTCGTGGAGTATTATATTTTCTGCAATTACATACACCGGTCCGGATACATTAACTACATCCGAAGACTATCTTGGAGTTCGGGAGAAGGGGAACCCGCCTTGCAATGCCGAAGACAATCTGCGTGCCGGACTCCTCGTCAGTGAAGCCAGGTTCAGGGGCTACTGAGGGAGTCCTGGACTAAGGGGTCCTCGGGCATCCGGCCTGTTATCCATGGACCGGACTGATGGGCTATGAAGACACGAAGACCGAAGACTACACCCGTGTCCGGATTGGACTCTCCTCAGCGTGGAAGGCAAGCTAGGCGACCGACTACGAAGATTCCCTCTTATGTAACCGACCTCATGTAACCCCAGATCTCTCTGGTGTCTATATAAACTGGAGAGCATAGTCCAGATAGGACAGATTTATTACCATATACTCATAGGCTAGACTTCTAGGGTTTAGCCATTACGATCTTGTGGTAGATCAACTCTTGTAACACTCATATTCATCAAGATCAATCAAGCAGGAAGTAGGGTATTACCTCCATAGAGAGGGCCCGAACCTGGGTAAACATCGTATCCCCTGTCTCCTCTTACCATCGATCCTAGACGCACAGTTTGGGACCCCCTACCCAAGATCCGCCGGTTTTGACACCGACAGGGACCATTGCTACCGCAACCTCTACTGCGACGGCATCCCGATACATCCTGTCCATGCAGATAATCGCATCCTTCTCATCTGATGGGATGGTGATGACTCCCAACAGCCCAGGCATCTTCAAAGTGTTGTAAGAATAGTGGAATGCTGCCATGAACTTGCCCAAGGCAAGTCGTCCCAGAATCCAATTATACGGCAGGGGGAGCTCAACCCCATCAAACACAATTTTGTCAGTCCTATAGTTCAGCTCTCCCCCAAACATCACCGGCAACATAATCTTTCCCTTGGGATGTCTCCTGCCGGGATTGACTCCTTGAAATATGACGGTGACCTCCAGCTCTACCTCTACTATCTGAAGCTTGTTAATAACTGCTGGGGAAATAAGCTTCAACCCGGCCCCGCCATCCACTAACATCTTTGTGACCTTGAGGCTGCGAATTGTTGGGGAGACCAACAACGGCAAACACCCTACCGCGATGGTGCGGCAAGGGTGGTCCTCCTCATCAAATATGATGGGCGTGCGGTACCATTTGAGCGGCTTCCGGGCCTCTGGCGCTGGCTCCACAACATTGACCTCTCGTGCCCATCGCTTGAGCTGGCGATGGGAGGAGTGCAAAGACGCACCCCCATCAATGCATAGGGCATCAGTGGCCCTCTGAAATTCCTGCTCACTGGTTTCCTCTTCATTCCCTCCATCACGGAAATCATCACAGGTTTCCTTCTCTTGGCCCCTGGAGGGTTTTCCTTGGTTCCGAAAGGGTTTGCCGGGGCGGTTTGCTTCACCGCCTCGGCCCTTTCCGCCAGCAGCATTCTAACCTTTCTCCTTATCACACTTATCATACTCTGCCCTTTGTATCTTGACAAGCTGCTCAACTTGATAACATTCATGGAGGTCGTGGCCCTTGGTCCGGTGGATCTCGCAGTACGGCCCATCACCTTTCCCGGCTTTTTCCGAAGTAGCGGCGTCCCGGCAGGCGGTGCACGTGGCAACTTCCTTGCCGGGGGCCTCAGCCTTGGCCTTCTTGCCGGTACTAGGAGTGCCAGAACCTTCCACAGTCATCACTGCCTTATCTCTTGGCTTCTTGTTACGCTTCTTGCCCTTTCTCTGTCCGGTTGATTCATCTTCATCCTCTGAATCAACATTGATGTAATCTTCCTCTCCGCGCAACTTCCTTCCTTCCTCTATCCTAGCACACTTATCCACTAGGGTGTACAGCTCCTTCACAGTCTTGGGAAACCATGCATTCATCTTAGAACGAATGCAACGGTTGTGCACATTGGACTGGAAGGCTGCTATAACAGCTGCTGGATGGATATTTGGAATATTCCTATGGATTTTACTGAATCTTTGTAAATACTTACGGAGGGTTTCTCCTTCCTTCTGCTGGAGAAGTTGTAGGTCGCTGGGCCTACCGGGCTCCTTGTGGCCACTGGTGAAGGCTTCGATGAACTCGTGGAACAGGTCTGCCCATGACAAAATGGAGTTCTCCGGTAGGTGCATGAGCCAAGATCTCACGTTGGACTTGAGAGCCAACGAGAAGTAGTTGGCGAACACCTTCTCATCTCTTCCCCCGGCAGCCTGAACAGCGATGGTGTAGATGCTCAGGGACTCTGCCGGGTGTAGTCTCCCATCGTACTTCTCGGGGATCTCCGGCTTGAACATGTGAATGGACGGCCAACAGACTGCCACAGCTCGTGTGTAAAGGCAGGGAAGCCGACCTCGAAATGTAGGCACCCGCTAACACCGAACGCAGGCTTGTCAACGTTGGGGCCGCCGCACCCGTCGGTCTGGCGGGGGTCGTCAAGAGGTCGTCCCATGACGACGCGCGCATCTCCCTGCCGCCTATCCTCTAGGGTTCGCCGTTGGGCCGGATGTGCTCGAGGGTCAGGAAAAAAAGGCCATCGAGATGTCGTCGGGATCTTGATCTTGCTGCGCTCGTGCCTGCTACCGTGGTGGGGACTGCACGGTGGGCATGACCCCCTCCGTTCGGCCAGCAGTACAGGCAGTCGTCGTTACTTGGGGAGGTCGTGGCGGGCCAGCGTGCCGCGAGACCCAGCCTCAGCAAAACTGAGTAGACTCTGGATGGTGGCATGCCATTCATCCATTTGCTCGGCTGCTGGCGGGAACCTTAGTAGCAGCTTGGCCCGTGCCATAGCCTCTTTGGCTGTGCTTAGCATGGAAGGTGATGATCTCGATCGCACCGTCGCCTAGCTCCTGACGGTGCCCGCGGCGGCGGCGGTGGCGTGCCCGCGCTGCGGTGGGGCAGCCACCTGGGCAGCGGGGTCGCGCGGTGATGGCACTCGAGGGTCCGCGGCTCCATCGGGTGCAGTGGTTGGGTCGGCGCACCCGGGAGGAGACACACGCTCCGCGACTGCCCCCGTAGCAGGGACGGCCGGAGGGCAGCGGCTAACCTTGGACCGAGCGCCGTTGTTGTGGCTGCGCCCGCCGGTGGGAGGAGGGGGTGCAAGCGGAGTCACCCTCACGTCCGCACCTTGTGGAGCTTGACCGTCGAAACGTTGATGAAGCTATTCTCCTCCGATGCCTTCAGCCCCTGTGTCGACTTCAGGGGGAGTGGTGATGGCGCCACCTGTTCCTGCCACACCCCCAGTAGCGCTCACGTCCTCGTCCATCCCCGCATCCCCCTCGGCGTTTGAGGTCGCGGGTGGCGAAGCCTTCGAGGTGGAAGGCTGGACCAAAGGGCCGGACTTCTTCTTCTTGGGCGCCATGGTCGATGGCATCGTCGAAGATGAAGATGGCGATGTAGATGACGTGCTGCGTGCGCTTTCAGGTTCACACAAGCGAGCCCCCTAACTGGTGCGCCAAAGATGCCGCGGGATAACCGCGGGCACATATGGGACCGGGCGACCCCTTGCTGGTTCGGCGGGGGACGTCGCAATGCACAAAGAGCAGATCAGCGCACGGCAGCACGATAGAGAGCACACAAGCAATTTACCCAGGTTTGGGCCGCCGCGAGGTGTAAGACCCTACTCCTGCTTTGGTGGATTGATGGTGGAAATAAACGTGGTGGTGCGTGGTACACTTGCCCGGCAAGGCCTACCTCAGGGCTACGGTGACACACACGCGTATGGTGGCTTGGGTTTATCAAGTTTCCAACCCTCTAACCCCCTCCTATGATTGCCATGGGCCTCCTTTTATAGATTAAGGGGCCACTATAGTGGCAAAACAGTCATTACCCACTGATATGATAGCAAACAGTGCTATCATACCTAACTCTGCAGGCTGACAGGGTGCATTAAATGCATTGCTCTGTGTCACATCACTAGCTGCCCGGCAAGGCATGTCGGGCTTATCTTGCCAGCTCTGCATCTGTTCTCTTGACACGTCGCTGGACGGGCGTCATTTGTGGGCTTCTTCTGTAGGAGGCCGCTTCCATGTGGCAAATGTTGCCACTTGATCATCTTGCGGCTTGACACCGCACTAATTGACGACGTGGGTCGTACTTGCGTGGTTGGCGGGGTGGTTCAGGCCTCGCAAGCCCTGGCAGGCCCTGCCGGGTGTCTTGGTTGCTTGCTTTTTGTGGCGGCCTGGCCCCTTGCCAGGCTTTCCTGCCCAGCAAAGGAGGCCCTTCTCTTGCCGATATCATGTTCCTTTAGCTCGATCTCGATCTCTCTGGGCTGCATGTTGGTTCTTCGATTCTATTGGCTCTTCGACCTCTGACTTAAGCTGGGCTCCAATCTTCATCTTGGGCATGTGCACAGTTGGGCAACAGACCCAGGGGTTGTTGCACCAACACTTAGTAGTTTTGCATACTGAGCTGCATGAGTGTACTATCTCATATCATGCACATTACTAAATTGTAGTGTTGTTCTGGTTGCTCAGTCCTTCATTGTGTCAATGTTGCTTTCCTATTACCTTACCTGGCTCATGATAGTTGTGCCATATTGTATTAATCTGGTTTAGGCTGGTGTGGTATGGTTGCCCAAACGTTTGTTGTGTCAATGTTGCTTTCCTATTAATCTGACCTGGCCAATGATAGCAATGCTAGTGTCTTAATTTGGTGCAAGCTATTGAAGATAAGAAGACAAACTCTAAAAACAGCAAGGCAACCCCATTGTTTCTTTCCAATAAATCTATGTCAGGTAATATGGCAATAACTCTTGATTAATCTTTTCGGTTCCCCTCCTAATTTATGTTATGATGCTGTGCTCGAGACACTTTCCATTATCAATAATACAAGCCTGCCAAAATCGCCATCTGAATCTGTTGAGTTTCCTCTGTCTCGAATCCAACAGAGTATATTTGTGAACCAATTACTGGCTGAAGCAATGATGGAAATCATGGAGAAATCAGAGGTGCACATTCTTGCACAACAACAACTGATCATGTTTTAAGAGACAGTGTAGCAAAGAAGGAGGAACTTGCTCACTTGCTTATGGGTGTCATTCGCATTGAGGTTGTAGATCGTTAAGTTCTGTTCATTTATTTTCCCTGGAATCAATCTTTGATTGCCAAGTGCATATAATTTCCTGTAATATATGTTGGATGTGCTACATTTTTCCTTGTATGACGTATGTTTGCTTAGCACGGCTCACATTCCAGCTAACTGGTCGCTAGGAAGCCAAAAAAGAAGTGAAAGTATTAGTTAGCATGAATAGTCATGGGCACTATATGAAGGTTAGCAGCCCACTGCCCTTAATGTGCTTCCCTAATGGGCTTGCAGGGGCCAGAATTCTCATAGGCCTTTGATTGATCAGTTTTGGTCCTATCATAATGGGCTCAAATTATAGCTGGGCCGGAATCGACGTTATCTAATTGTGCCTACAGAGTTGTTCGAACTTTAGAGGGCCCATTAAATTGATGGGCCGTAACCAGGCCAAAAGCTCTATTGGGCCACTATAATTGAAACGAGCCAACAGTTAATGCTTGCCCTTTTACCTCCCGAGTCGTTAACAGGCTGACATTGAAGCGGGAAATAAGTGGGCCTATTCGATTTCATGGGCCATTAACAGGCCGATTCTAAGGTCGGGCTATATAAGGCCCAACTGTATGCCGAAAGAGAGAGCGGGCTCGTACTTCATCTTGAAGAGTATGGGCCACTAAGAGGCCGAAAGTCAGGTCGGACTGTATATGGCCCAACTGTGTTGTGGGCTTTTAGGAGGCCAAAAGAGAAACCGGGTTGGTATTGGACCATGAAGATCATGGGCGTTAAGAGGCCAAAACTCAGGTCCAACTACAAATAGCCCAACTCATTTATGGGACGTTAACAGGCTGAAAGACACACCTGGCTGGAAATTGGCCCAACACTTAAATGGGTCGCTAAAAGGCCGAAAGACGTACATCCTGAAAATTGGGCCATCCCTTGAATGGGTCGTTAACAGGTCAAAACAACATCGGGCCGATATTGAGCCGAAATATATAGCGGGTTGTTAACGAGCACGAACTGACGATGGGCTGCAATAGTGTTAAATAGTTAATGGGTCGTTGACGGGCCGAATTGGCACATCTCATATGGGCTGTGGGGTTAAATGGACCACACACAAGTAGGCCCTATATGGGACGGCCTGCTAATTTTGACTGGTTGTCCTTTTTCACCTAAATGGGCCACTGTTGGGCCTCGCCATGTGCCGACGTATCATAGGCGCCTCTCGTACAATGAGTAGATGACATAGGTCCCAACGCTAAGCTGACACGTGGATCCTGCGGCGAATGAGAATTTTACACGTGGAAAATCGCCATTGGTCGTCGCTGTTAACGGGTGATCAGATCCAAATCGGAACCCGATAGTTTAACAGCGACCCGTTACGGTGGATGCCACGTGTCGGTTATCCTTGACGAAAACACTTCCATGACACGCCATTTATCGTCATGGAAGTGCACACTTCCGTGATGATAATTTAGGTATTGTCATGGAACACTTCTACGACAACCCAGGTATGACTATCTTGATTCTGTCATAAAGTCGTCATCGATGTACATGCATGAAAGAAAACGTGACCTACTGTGACAAACACGTATCATCATGGAAGTGTATTTTTTTAGTGATATGCACTACCTTTTGGAACGAAGCGAGGAGCATACGACAGTTGCTAACACTCACGTGGAAGATTTTTTTGTCACAGGAGTGGTTGTTCTATTAAATGCCATGGCAAAACTGACACTGTCGGATGCCGATCTAATGGTTCTTTCGGCATTCGTCAGAAAACGTCTTGTGGCGAGCGTTTGTCAAATATGATTTACGGACACATGCATTGCATTCATATGTGCCCCTCTCTCTCATGCGCACACGCACCCTCACGAGTCACGACTCTCCCGAGTCCGCTCGCACCCACCGTCTATCTGTAGGTAGACGTCACACACATATGTGCTCTTCACACCCTACCCTCAGAACTTATAAAAAATAAAAGACGTCGCACACCTTTCATTTTAACTCACACTCTCACACTTATACTATTACTCTTGTGGCGAACATTCTTTGGGCGTAGTATATTGTACTATCACAAAGAGAAGTGCTGCACGCACACACTAGTTCTCTCACACCCACTCACGGGTACACATAGGAGCGCATTTTTTGAAGCTGGGAGTGCATTTTTTTCAAAGAGGCATCCCAATTGCCATTTTGACTAGTCTAGTTTTCAACTTGATGGGGTCCTGCGCGCCGCGGCAACTTCTTCTTCGGGACGCTCTCCGGAGGGCCTTCAGTTCTGCTGTCAGGGTCGTCGATTGCTGCGGCTTGGAAGGCGCGCTCAAGAGAGCACACTGCATCCCTCTCCTCACACGGGACCATGATGATTCCTCCACTTCCTGGCATCTTGAGAACGTTGTAGCCATGATGAATGACTACCATGAATTTGGCCAGGGCTGGATATCCGAGGATGGCATTGTACGGTAGGCGGATGTGCGCGACGTCGGAGTTGATGAGCTCGGTGTGGTAGTTGTCGCACTTTCCGAAGGTGACGGGCAGGCGGACTTGCCCTATCGGTGTGGTGGAACCATCAGTCACTCCTAAGAAAGGCTTGGTTGGCTGGAGCTGCTCATAGGGCACTTGAAGGTTGTCAAACGTGTCGACGGACATGACGTTGAGCCCTGCGCCGCCGTCGATGAGAGTCTTGGTGACTTGCACATTGCTGATGACTGGGGAGCATAGCATAGAGAGCGCACCTGCGGTGGCCGCGCACTTGAGCTGGTCTGCCGAGTTGAAGGTGATGGCACATTGGGACCACCTGAGGGGGTGCGTAGCCTCGAGCTTGGGGAGTGCGGCGTTCACCTCACGAGCACTGTTTGAAGATGTGCTGAGAGGCTGGGGCTTGTGCACCGCCCAAGATGCAAGCGATCGCACGCGGCTCCTGGAAGCCCCCAGCCCCCTCGTCCTAGTGGTGGTCGTCGTTCCTTCTTGGTGGCGGCAGCGGGGGAAGACCGGTGTTACCCTGGGGGCGATCCTCACGAGGCGGGTCCCTCCAGGCGCCCTCGCGAGGTTGGTCCTGCCAGCGGTCCTCGCGAGACTGGTCGCGCCACTCCTTGCGCGGGCCACGGTCGTCCCAGCGTCCGCCTCCACGTCCTCCTCCAACGCCGTAGCCCCGGTCATTGCGCTCGGGGCGTCGACCGTAGCATCCTTCTCGTATGGCTCTGAGCTCCTGGCAATCGCTGGTGTTGTGGGTGTTCAGGTTGTGGAAGGTGCAGAACGGCCGATTGTTCTTGGACGACTCAGGCTGGTCTCTGCCTTGCTTGGTGTCGGGCTCCGCTGCGAGCACAACGGCCTCCTTGTGCTTCACGTCCTTGGTTCTGCTCCTGCAACTGGCAGCTCGAGGAGAGAGAGGTGCCCCTCCTCAGCTCTTGCGCACTTGGTCGCCAGGTTGAATAGCTCCTGAGAAGTGCAGAGCTCCTCGTGGATAGCCAGCTCTTCCTTCATCTTGATGTCACGGACGCCGTCGGAGAACGCGGATATGATGGCCTCGTCTGTGACCTTGGGGATCTTGAGGCGGCTGTTGTTGAAGCGCTGGATGTACTTCTAGAGAGTCTCTATTGGCTATTGCTTGATGCAGTGCAGGTCGCCCGCGGCCGGTGGGCGGTTGCGAGTGCCCTGGAAGTTGGCGACGAAGCGGTCGCGCATCTCGTCCCAGGAGGAGATCGAGCCGTCCTGCAGGTTCAGGAGCCAAGAGCAGGCCCCGTCCTTCAGAGCCATGGGGAACCAGTTCGCCATGACTTTTTCGTCGCCGTTGGCCGCTTCGATGCTCAGCTCGTACAGCTAGAGGAACTCCGCGAGGTCTGCGGTGTCGTCGTAGCAAGGAGGCAGGCCTGGCCTTAACTTGCCTGGCCAGGCGACGCTACACAGCTCGGGGGTGAAGGCGCGGCAACCGGCTGTGGTTGCCGGGGCCCGCTTCAGGGTGGAGCTTGGTCTTTACGGGGTTCGCACTATGACGCTGCGGGCAGTGCGCGGTCTTGACGAGGTGGCGTGGGGAGCGCGGGTGCAGCTTCTTGCGGCCGCGGTATTTCTTGGCAGCTTCTTTCTTTGCGCGCGTGTGCCTGGCGCGGTGGATCACGCCGTGGAGGTGCGCGCCTTGGTGCCAAGGCACCGTCTTGGGGGTGAGGTGGTGGAGGCACGCCGTGAGCCCCGTTGCCCGCGGCTGGTTGAGGGGGAGGCAGAGAGTTGGACGGCGCTGGAGAGCCCCCTGCGGCGCAGATGAGCTCGGCGACACGGTCGAGCCACTCCTCGTAGACGTTGTCGACAGGGCGGTAGCGGAGGAGCTCATTTGCCGCGATGAGCGCGGCTCGTGCCTCCATGGGACCACTGTGTGCGCGAGATGAAGAAGCAGCAGGGTGAGCGATGGAGTAACGGTGCGGTCGTCCTGCCGCACCGAGCGGTGCAACAAGGACGCCTGCTGCTCGTTCCCCGTCGGGCCGGTGGCAGCGTTGGCGACGGGAGACGGAGAACAACGAGGTGGCCCACCTATGGGAGCCGTATGAGCGACGCAGGCGAAGAGGGTAACCCGACGCTCAGCTCGAGCACGGCGAGCGTCCGCCATGGAAACGACGGAGCGACGGACCAACGGAAGAGAAACAACGGCGCACCCCTAGCTGGCGTGGCAAATGTCGGATGTGGGGTTCCGGCAAACCCTTAAGGTTCGAACATTGGGTTGTGCGCGAAGTCTTTCTGAAAGTGCAACTGTCCCTAGGTGGTTTTGGTAATTCATAACAACATATAGCTCATTGAGCTAATGCTATTCCAAGACAAATATTTCAGGAAAGCTCAATGAATGGCATGGCATGGATGATGAAAGTGGATCCCTCAAAATACGAAGGAGGAAGGATTGGCTCAAGCTCAAAAGCTCAAGACTCTACATTTTACATTTTAGTGATCCAAGATCACATTGAGTCTATAGGAAAAGCCAATACTAGGAGGGATGAGGTGTTGCTTAATCAGCCTCTTGCTTCAAGTGCTTAGTGATATGCTCCAAAAACCCTCAACTACTTTCTCACTTCCACATATGACCTAAACCCAAAGTCAAAATCGGTCCTACCCATTCTTTCTATCAGGCGCCACCGAGTTCAAATGTGATAGCCACTGCCACAAACCCTAGGCAAATCGGTCTCACCGATAGGGATCTCGGTCTCACCGAGATGGGATTGTAATCTCTCTGTTTCCCTTCGTAACGTTTCGGTCTAACCGAAGTGAGCGATCGGTCCCACCGAGATTGCAGTGTAAACTCTCTGTTTCCCTTTCGTAACATTTCGGTCCGACCGAAAAGAGCGAATCGGTCCCACCGAGTTTACCTGACCAACTCTCTGGTTAGCTAATTACCAAAATCGGTCTCACCGAGTTTGTGTAATCGGTCTCACCGAGATTACGTTATGCCCTAACCCTAACCATATCGGTCCTACCGAGTTGCATGTCGGTCCCACTGAAATCACTAACGGTCACTAGGTTTACTGAATCGGTCCGGCTGAGTTTGTTGATTCGGTCCCACCCAGTTTGGTAAATTGTGTGTAACGGTTAGATTTTGTGTGGAGGCTATATATACCCCTCCACCTCCTCTTCATTCATGGAGAGAGCCATCAGAACAAACCTACACTTCCAACTTACCAGTTCTGAGAGAGAACCACTTACTCATGTGTTGAGACCAAGATATTCCATTCCTACCATATGAATCTTGATCTCTAGCCTTCCCAAGTTGCTTTCCACTCAAATCTTCTTTCCACCAGATCCAATTCCCATGAGAGAGAGTTGAGTGTTGGGGAGACTATCATTTGAAGCACAAGAGCAAGGAGTTCATCATCAACACACCATTTGTTACTTCTTGGAGAGTGGTGTCTCCTAGATTGGCTAGGTGTCACTTGGGACCTCCGACAAGATTGTGGAGTTGAACTAAGGAATTTGTATGGGCAAGGAGATCGCCTACTTCGTGAAGATCTACCGCTAGTGAGGCAAGTCCTTCGTGGGCGACGACCATGGTGGGATAGACAAGGTTGCTTCTTCGTCGACCCTTCGTGGGTGGAGCCCTCCGTGGACTCGCGCAACAGTTACCCTTCGTGGGTTGAAGTCTCCATCAACGTGGATGTACGATAGCACCACCTATCGGAACCATGACAAAAACATCCGTGTCTCAAATTGCGTTTGAATCCTCCAAACCCTTCCCTTTACATTCTTGCAAGTTGCATGCTTTAATTTCCGCTGCCTATATACTCTTTGCATGCTTGCTTGAATTGTGTGAAGATTTCTTGACTTGTGCAAAGATAGCAAAAATCTGCCAAAAGTCTAAAATTGGGAAAAGGTTAAGTTTTTAATTGGTCAAGTAGTCTAATCACCCCCCCTCTAGACATACTTCAAGGTCCTACAAGTGGTATCAGAGCTTTGGTCTCCATTTGCTTTGATTTCCATAGCTTTTGGTGGTCATAGCCTTGGTTTCACTACCTAGGAGAGTATGGCGTCTAGCGAGGGAAATTATCACTGTAGAGGTCCTTACTTTGATGGCACTAACTTTGCTAGTTGGAAGCATAAGATGAAGATGCATATTCTCGGTCATGACCCCGCCGTTTGGGCTATTGTGTGTATTGGCTTGCAAGGTGAATTCTTTTATGGGAGAGAACCGAACCGTGAAGCTAATGCGGATGAATTGAAGATGCTGCAATACAACGCTCAAGCTTGTGATATCCTCTTCAATGGATTGTGCCCCGAAGAATTCAACAAAAATCAGCCGCCTTGAGAATGCAAAGGAAATTTGGGATACTTTGATTGATGTGCATGAAGGTACCAACTCCGTCAAGGAATCCAAGTTGGATGTGCTCAAAAGTCAGCTTGACAAGTTCAAAATGAAGGATGGTGAAGGTGTCGCTGAAATGTACTCTAGGCTTGCTCTTATCACAAATGAGATTGCCGGCTTAGAAAGTGAAGAGATGACCGACAAATTCATCATCAATAAGATCCTAAGAGCATTGGATGGAAAATATGATACCGTGTGCCCATTAATCCAAATGATGCCAAATTACAAAGATCTCAAGCCAACGGAAGTCATTGGAAAAATTGTTGCTCCTGAAATGTCACTCAAGGATAAGGAGGAACTTCACAACAAGTCGAGTGGTGCTTACAAAGCCTCATGTGAAGCCCCCACATCATCAAGTGAGAAACAAACCTTCAATGAAGAATTGAGCTTAATGGTGAAGAACTTCAACAAATTTTCCAAGAGTAGAAGCAAAGAAAGAAGCTCTAAGTCAAGGTCATACAATGACAAAAGATCTAGTAGAGAGCGCAATTGCTACAATTGTGGGAGACCCGAACACTATTCCAATGAGTGTACGGCACCCTACAAAAGAAGTGAAGATTCTCCAGAAAGAAGAAGTAGAAGAGAAGAATCACCACCAAGAGAGAGAAGGAGTAGAGATGATCGTTATGAACGAAGACCCTCACGGAGAAGCAAGGATTCGGAAAGGAAGGACAAGTCATCAAAGAGCTACACAAAACGAAGACATCAAGCTCATGTTGGTGAATGGGTATCCGGCTCCGACTCCGACAATCACTCCGAGAGAAGCTATCACTCTGACTCCGAACATACTCAAGATGAAGGTGTTGCCGGTCTAGCACTTGTGTCAACCAACTCCTACAACATATTTGATTCACCAAATGAAGGAATTGGAATATGCTTCATGGCCAAAGGTCCTAAGGTAACAAACCCTGAGTATGTTGACTTTAATAGTGATGAAGATGACTTGTTAGGTGATGATGATTTAGTTATTGACAACTCTAGTGATGAATACTATGATGAAACGTCAATTAATCATGCTAATCAAGATAAAATGAATGACCATGATAAGGAGACGATTGAGCTTCTAACTAAAGAACTAAACACTCTTAAGTTAGCTCATGAAACTATCTTCAAAGATCATCGAGAACTTTTAAGGGCTCATGAGAAGTTACGCTTTGAAAAGCTCAATCTTGAGCAAGAGCATGAGTTCTTAAAGGCAATCAATGATGATCTCCGTAAGAAAAGTTCTTCTTACATTGCCAAGCGCCACTCTTATCTACTTACATGCCTCAAGTCAAGTCTAGTAACAAGAACAAGAAAGATCATTCCTCTAGTAGTAACAATAATAATGCTAAATCCAATATTGTTGCTTCTAGTAGTTCTCTTGATTCCACTAATGATTCTCTTAGCCAAGTTACACTTGAGCAAGAAAATAGCTTATTGAAGGGAATTATAGAGAAAGTTGTATACAAGAGCCTTGCCGGGAGTAAGCAATTCGAGGAAATTGTACGCAAGCAAGGAAGGCACCGGAAGAATCAATGTGTTGGTTTTGAACGGAAGTTCAATTCCAATGGAGTTGAGTGGGAAGAAGATCAATACCCCAAGACGAAGTTTGTTCCTCAACAAGAGAAGTATGATCCTACTTCCTTCAAGGGAACACAAGCACAAGATGATCTTCCACCAAAAGACCACAAGAACAAAGGCAAGGACAAGCTTCAAGAGGAGATTGATGCATTTGAAGAAGCACCTAAGGCCTTGGTCAAGTGGGTTCCCAAGACTACGTCAAGTGGGTTCCCAAGACTCATATCATTATGGCAAGGACAAGCGCAATCAACTTCCATATCTTGCACTAGTTCAAGGAGTCACAAACCCTCATGTTGGTAAGGCAAGGGACAAGGTAACCTAATGTTTTCATGGACATCATCTTGTGTGTGCATCACTCTATGTCTATGGATATTCTTGTTTGTTCCCTGTGGGACTAACCCATGTAGGTATTGAAAGTGCAACTCACTCCAAAGGATTGCTCCAAATGATCTACATCAACATTGAGCATCCACATCTTCAACACCTACATGAAGTCATCATCGACAAAACCCAAGGTTAGTTCATCCCTCTAAGGGGGGATCTCACATCTAGGGGGAGCTTAACTCTAAGAATTGAGTCAAAGCAACTCTAATGATGTGAACACATCAATGCATTATGTAAAAGTGGTAACCCCACTTGAGCTTAAACGATGAGTATGAACTATGATCAAATGTTCTCATTTTACTCCTAAGTCAATATACTCATATATAGATGACCTAGTCATCGCCAATTGTATGATAGATGCTAGAATTGGTTGTGCATGCTTTGCCACATATTTCATTTGTCATTTTTTTGTGTGATCATGTTGGTTGCATATTTTACTCATTCGAGGACATCCACTTGTTGTTTTGATTGATTGGTTTCTTTTTCTTTGGCCAAGTGGATGGACAAGAATGCCTAAGAACCTTCTCTAGCTATCTATGCTTTTCTCGTCACAAACTCTATTCATGCTACATCACAAAATTTGATCAAGTCAGATTCGAACCACTCTGTGTGAGGAGCACTCGGAGTCCCCGATTCGTCATAGACTTAAACTTCCAAAACTTCTTTGTGCTTTTCGGTCTGACCGATTCCTCCATTTCGGTCATACCGAGATCACTAAGTCGATCTAGGTTTTCAATCTCGGTGCAACTGATTTGAACTTTTCGGTCACACTGAGTTGCTGTAACTGTCAACAATTATGCATCTCGGTGCCACCGAGTTGTTCCACTCGGTCACACCGACAGTGTCGGGCTATATATTCACACGGGCAAAATTTTGGAAAACTTTCTCCGAAACTTTTCGCCCGCGCATAGCTCGCTTTGCCTACTAGGTCTCCGGATCGTCGACTTCGTCGCCACCCGCCTCCTGTCGCTAGTCTATGCCGCCGTCAACGGATTTCATCTCCGCCGTTGCCGCCGTAGCGAGTTTATCGCCGAACTAGGGTATGAACTCGATCATAGTGCTATCCTCGTCTGATTCTTAGCACATTGTGTTCATTATGATTCTTGCCACGATTGAAATACCTCTATCCAGTCAAAACAATCCTTAGAATAGATGCGATTTGAAAATTTAGGGTTAGGTTTCATGAAACCATCTCGACCCACCGAGATGAAAAACTCGGTCCCACCGATTCGCTAACGCCATTGCACTTTGTAACTCTCGGTCGACCGAGAATTGCTAATCGGTGTTACCGATTTTAGAACTTTGTGAAACGCTAGCAGTCTCGGTGCCATCAACTGTGACTCGTCTCGACCGAGTTCACTAGTTTAGGTTCCAAAACTGCTTCGGTATCACTGAGTTTGAAAATCGGTTGATCCGAAATGCTTTCTGTTGAAAACTAAAACTAAGTTTTTGAATCATTCTTTTGAAAAAATCTCTGCATTTTGTGATGCTCATTGTCGGTGTCAAAACCGGTGGATCTCGGGTAGGGGGTCCCGAACTGTGCGTTTAGGCGGATGGTAACAGGAGACAAGGGACACGATGTTTTTACCCAGGTTCGGGCCCTCTCGATGGAGGTAAAACCCTACTCCTGCTTGATTAATATTGATGATATGGGTAGTACAAGAGTAGATCTACCACGAGATCATAGAGGCTAAACCCTAGAAGCTAGCCTATGGTATGATTGTTGTTCGTCCTACGGACTAAAACCCTCCGGTTTATATAGACACCGGAGAGGGTTATGGTTACAGAGAGTCGGTTGCAATGGAAGGAGATCTACATATCCGTATCGCCAAGCTTGCCTTCCACGCCAAGGAAAGTCCCATCCGGACACGGGACAAAGTCTTCAATCTTGTATCTTCATAGTACAGGAGTCCGGCCAAAGGTCATAGTCCGGCCATCCGGACACCCCCTAATCCAGGACTCCCTCAGTAGCCCCCGAACCAGGCTTCAATGACGATGAGTCCGGTGCGCAGATTTGTCTTCGGCATTGCAAGGCGGGTTCTTCTCCAAATTCTGTGTACCTGTTGAATAGTGTCCAGCTTTTCGTGAATATTGTGCTCCTTGGCTTCCACGCCCAATAATGGCCGTCTTCCACGTGTCAAACGAATGCGAAAAGCCAGGGTGTTTTTACTTTTACCCCCCTAGCTGCGAAATAAGCTGCCTTATAAAAGAGACGAGGATTTAGATCCGAATCACACCATCTTCCCTTCGCGAGCATTCATCGGAGTGCATCTGACATAAATCCATTCCATCATGGCCAGTCGACGCAACTCCTCCTCTCGCCCTACCAGCCCTCAGCCTAGAGATTGGGAGAGATGTTCCGTCCCACACAGCGAGCTAGTGACGCTCCAAACCAAGGGATTTCTTCCCCCAGCCTTCATGTTCCCGGTTCGAGCCGGACTCGCCACCTATAATGGCGGAAAGCAGGCGGAGAGCGTCCCCAATCCCTTCAAAGGAGAGCGGGTATGCCTTGTCCCTTACTTAATACGAGGGCTCGGATTTCCAATTCATCCATTTCTCCGGGGGCTCCTGGAGTTCTACGGCCTCCAGCTGCACAACCTTACGCCTGCCTCCATATTGCATATTGCGGGCTTCGTAGCCCTTTGCGAGCTGTTCTTGGGCGTTGAGGCTCATTTCGCGTCGTGGAAGAAGCTGTTCTGCCTTGTGCCCCGTTCTCAGGAGGGGTCAATATATCAAGTGGGCGGAGCTGAACTATGGCGCATCGCAGGGACCGGATATCTGTCCGGAACCCCGAAGAAGGCGTCCGAAGACTGGCCTTCAGAATGGTTTTATATAGAAGATGTCTCCCTGCCGGACCCTGTTCGGATCGGCCTTCCTGAGTTCAACAATGCTCCTTTGAAGAAGCGCCTAAGCTGGCGCCCAAGGAGCCCTCGGAAGGAAAACGACAGGGACGTCCTTTACCTGATGAGCCGGATAAGATTATTAGCTCATTCCGGACTGACCATGATCGGGGTCATGGCCACATGCATTGTGTGGGGGGTGCAGCCGCTTCAGTATAGAGGCCACCCCATGTGGGATTTCAATGGGGAGGATGATGCCACCCGCTGCGGCCATAAGGGGCCGGGATCGGTTGCTGCTCTGACGAAGGCCTTGTCCGCATTATACAAGGGAGAAGAGGAGGATTTCCTCCGCGTAAATCCACAGGGTGGATTTTCTATGTACGATCCTCCAAGCTGGGTAAGCGGACACTTCTTTATGCCCATCCGTTCCATATTCCCAAAGTTAAGTACCTTATTTTGTGATTTCGACGCAGGAATTGCGCCGGGCCGTAAAGGATATAAACAACCATCCTCCACAACCCGAGGATCCGGAAAGGTCCCTCGATCCAGCCTCCCAAGAGGATCCGGACATATCCGTGGAGCTGATCGATGGGGTATTTTACCAACTGAGCATCGACAACGCCTTGGTCGCCATTATGGCCGATTACCCCGGAATATTTCCAGCCTCACAGGTAACTGAGACCGAAGTCCCAATACTTTGAAAGTGATCCATCCGTGCTTATCTTTGGTCACCGTATATCAATGGAGTTTTGCAGGGGGAGCCCTCGAGGCGGAAGGCCGAGCCTATGGTGGCTAGCCAACAAGGGGCAACAAGGCCCAGCAGGCTGAAAAGAAGTGCAGTCCGGATTGAGAAGCCGACGCAATGGTATGTCATGCCATCTTGTTCCCAGGTTTTATTCCCAGAAGGTATACTAACGCTCGTGCTCCCTTCAGGAAAAAGAGCACTCGCCGGACTATATCCGGCGAGGCTGCCAATCGAGCCTCCACCAGCCAGGCTCCAAAGCCAGGCCCAGAAGCGAAGGCGAACACGAGGCGTGCGTCGGACACTCCTCCGATAGAGGATGCGGACGGACTATCTGCCACCAATTCCGAGGTGGAGAGTGCCATGAATCACAGGCGTCGCCGGACAGTTCTTCGTGATGCATGTTTCTCCCAAGAGGCATTGGATGCCTTCAATTCAGGATATGCGCACCTCCGTGCCGCTCAAAATGGCCTAGCCAGAGCCACGGAGCAGTATAACTGATTTAAAATGGCCTAGCCAGAGCCAAAGACATACGGGTGAGAAAATTTGATGGTTATATATACCAGTAGCCCCCGAGACTTGAAATAGTTAGAATAACTGATTTAAGGATCATTTGTTATGCAGGATCTTACAAAAAAGAATACCCAACTGTCCCAGGAGCTTGAAGAGTGAAGAGCCCAACTTGAGGCCGCACTAGCCGCTGCAGGGGAGGCCAAAGAGACCCCCTCTGGTAATATACGCTTCGAAAGATAAGTATGTTGTGAAGTGCGGCGTATGTGTAAATCTGACAATATCATTGCAAATGGCGCCGGAATAGATCCGGACAAGCAACAACTCTTGCGCCGGTTAAAAGCCGGGGAGAGCGTGCTTACGAGGGTGAGGCAGGAGAAGAATAATCTCCAAGATGCCAACACCCAGCTAGGAGAGGAACTCAAAGATGTTCGTGCCCAGCTGGCGGACTCCGTGAACGAGAATCGACGGCTTCGACGCGACATTTTTAGTAAGTGCTTGAACGAACTTTGAAAAAGAGTTCGGCAAAGAAGTCAACTAAAAGAGTTATGTCTGTAGGTATGCTCACAGGCCGTCCTGCAGAGGAAATGCCCGGTTCTACGGGTGACCTTCTTCCCGAGCTCTTACAACTGCACGAACGAGTTCGGCAGGTGATGAAGGGCGTCGCCCAGGGCTTGTGGCCATCTGTCTCCCTGCTAGAAGGCTTTGGAGAGCTTGCAGAGAGGCTTAAGTGAGCGCGGCGGCGCTTCCGATTATGGAAGATATCGGCCTGCCGTCAAGGCGCCAGGGAGGCCTGGGCCATGGTGAAGACGCGGACACGAAGGCTGACCCAAACCACATGGCCGAGGTCGGACCTGTGGGGCCTGATGGGAAGGAGATCCCTGTGAGCTTAGTGTATGGCCAACTAGAATTGGCCGCAAAGTATTCCCAACAGGATTGTAAACTAGACAGCCTATTAGATGGTATTGAGGAGGAATACGCCCAGTCAAATTGACTATGTAATTTAAGATGACATGTAAAAATGCCTTCTAGCCGTATTGTAGATCGTTTGTCATGGCGGACCTTATCGCTTCAACCTCGGGACCCTATATTCCAGGGTGTGTCCTAATACCATCACGGTTATGTAAGGACCGGGGTATGCGTGGAGACCAGGCGTAGGGGTCATTAGTGCTTTAACAGACAAGTGCCAAACTAATTATGTTATATTACATGGTTAGTAAGAAACATCTTCCAGGGAGAATAGTTCCGTTAGTGGTTCCTTTCCCTAGGAGGCATGCCTTAAAGTGCATGTCCGGACTGCGAAAAAAGCAGAAAAGCATCTGGGGGCGGATAAATAAATAAGTGAGAAATCATCTTTAGTTCACCGATCGAATATTCTCTTAAGAACGCTAGCTTTCGGCTTCACCCACCGAGGTACACATCCGGCTGACCAGCAAGAATAATCGCAGAGGTGCTCCCTTTACCACCTAGCCAAACAATCGGGAAGTAGGGGTAAGCACACGAGCCAGGCAACCCAGCTTGGCCAAAACTTAAGTCATATCGATGCATATAATGGTGAATAAAAGGTACATGCGGAAGCGTTACACATGTGTTAGGCATGAGGCCCGTACACATAAGCTTCTGTTAAAGAAGCCCCCAGGTATAATGAGCGCGGATGGCGCGTCAAGTGTGTGTGAACAGTGTGCGAACGAGCCTTTAAAGGCTGTAAGGGAAAAAAGAGGGAGAAGGAGAGAAATATAAGACAGCTAATGTGTAAAAAATAGACGGAGGAAGGAGACGAACTCAGAATCCGGTGCTAGGCGTAGAATCTTCGGAGACGGGCTGCGTTCCATGGGTTCGGCTCGAGTCGGTTATCCGATGCATCTCGTAGACGGTACGCTCCACCGGTCAGGACATGGTCGATGATAAAGGGACCTTCCCATTTGGGCTTGAGTTTGTCCTTTTTCTTGTCCGGCAGGCGTAGAACTAACTCACCAACATTGTAAGTTTTGGCCCGTGCTTCTCCGCTTTGATATCTTCGATCCTGCTGTTGATAGAATGCGGAACGGGCTTTTTCCACGCCACACTCCTCCTCAAGGCATCAAACTGTCCCGCCGATCGAGCTCGGCTTCTCTTTCTTCGCATATGCGCACGCGAGGTGAGTCATGAATTATGTCGCAGGCAGAACTGCCTCTGCGCCGTATACCATAAAGAATGGTGTGAATCCGGTAGTGCGATTCGGCGTGGTCCGCAGCCCCCAGAGTACGGAGTCGAGCTCCTCTACCCAGTGCGTGTTAGATTCCTTGAGGGACCGTACTAATCTGGGTTTGATGCCGCTCATGATTAGACCGTTTGCTTGCTCGACTTGACCGTTAGTTTGAGGGTGATAGACTAAAGCATAGTCGAGCTTAATGCCCATGTTTTTGCACCAGAGTTTGACCTCTTCGGCCGTGAAGTTCATGCCGTTATCAGTGATGATGCTGTGGGGGACGCCGTAACGGTGTACGACCCCACATATGAAGTCTATCACCGGTCCGGATTCGGCCGTCTTAACAGGCTTGGCCTCTATCCATTTGGTGAATTTATCCACCATGACCAGTAGGTATTTTTGCTTGTGGGTTCCTCCTTTAAGGGGTCCAACCATGTCAAGCCCCCAGACCGCGAAGGGCCAGGTGATGGGTATAGTTTGGAGGGCGGTGGGTGGCATGTGGCTTTGATTAGCAAAGAGCTGGCAACCGACGCATCGTTGGACTAAGTCCTGAGCATCTGCCCGGGCCGTTGGCCAATAAAATCCTATACGGAAGATCTTGCTTACAAGGGCCCGAGCTGCGACGTGGTGCCCACCGAGTCCGGCATGAATTTCAGCCAGAAGATTCCGCCCTTCCTCTTCGGGGATACACCTTTGAAGGACTCCGGTTGTGCTTTTCTTATAAAGCTCTCCCTCATGGACTTTATAGGCTTTAGATCGCCGCACTATGCAGCGTGCCTCGCTTTTGGTCTCGGAAGTTCCTGCCTAGTTAGGTAGGCTAGGAATGGTTCCGCCCACGGGCAAGACTGCCATTATTACATGGGCTGAAGATGTTACTTCTTGGCGAGCCTCCAATTGTGTCGAGAATGTTCGTGTCGGCGGTCTGTTGGGTCCGGGCTGTTATTTCCGGACTCTCCCGTAATACGGATGGCTTGAATAGCCTCTCTAAGAAGATATTGGGGGACGGCATCGCTTCTTGCGCCAATGCGTGCCAAGACGTCTGCTGCCTGATTGTTTTCCCGGGCTATATGGTGAAATTTGAGCCCTTCGAACCGATCTGACATTTTTAGGACGGTGTTGCGATAAGCTGCCATTTTTGGATCCTTGGCATCAAAGTCTCCATTTATTTGGGATATCGCGAGATTCGAATCCCCGCGCACCTCTAGGCGTTGAATGCCCATGGATACTGCCATCCGGAGGCCATGTAGAAGGGCCTCGTATTCGGCTGCGTTGTTGGAGTCCGTATACATTATCTGGAGTATGTATTGAACTGTATCTCCTGTTGGGGACGTCACAACGACGCCAGCCCCCAGACCAGCCAACATTTTGGAGCCGTCGAAGTGCATGATCCAGTTGGAATATGTGCCGTACTCTTTAGGGAGTTCGGCTTCAGTCCATTCAGCAACGAAGTCGGCCAAAACTTGCGACTTAATGGCTCGCCGTGGCTTATAGGTTATGTCGAATGGGAGGAGCTCAATGGCCCATTTGGCAATCCGGCCTATGGCGTCGCGGTTGTTTATAATGTCGTTAAGAGGTACTTCGGAGGCTACTGTTATTGAACACTCTTGAAAGTAGTGTCGCAGCTTCCGGGATGCCATAAACACCACGTACGCTATCTTTTGATAATGCGGATACCGTGACTTGCATGGAGTGAGGACAGTGGACACGTAGTAAACTGGTTTTTGAAGGGAGAACTTGTGTCCATTCGTTTCTCGTTCGACAACGAGCACCGCGCTTATAACTTGATGAGTTGCCGTGATGTATAATAGCATTGGTTCGCCCATGTTGGGCGCGGCCAGGACCGGGTTTGTTGCCAATATGGATTTTATTTCTTCGAGTCCGGCCGTGGCGGCATCCGTCCACTCGAAGTGTTCGGTGCGCCGGAGGAGGCGATAAAGGGGTAATGCCTTTTCTCCCAAACAGGAGATAAAGCGGCTTAGAGCCGCCATGCATCCAGCCAATTTTTGTATTTGTTTGAGGTCCTTTGGGATATCCAATTGAGACAGAGCTCGGATCTTGGCTGGGTTTGCTTCAATTCCTCTACCGGATATAATGAAGCCCAAGAGATTTCCGGCTGGTACGCTGAAAACGCATTTTTCCGGGTTAAGCTTGATGTCATATGTTCGGAGATTATCGAATGTGAGCCTCAAGTCGTCTACTAGAGTTTTGACATGCTTGGTTTTGACGACCACATCATCTGCGTATGCCTCCACTGTTTTGCCGATCTGGTTTGCCAGATATGTCTGAATCATGCGCTGATGTGTTGCGCCGGCGTTTTTGAGCGCATTGTGTTGAAGCAGAATGGGCCGTATGGGGTGATAAATGCCGTTGCGGCTTGATCAGGTTCTACCATCTTAATTTGATGGTAGCCAGAGTATGCGTTGAGGAAACACAATGAATCATGTCATGCGGTAGCGTCGATAATTTTATCGATGCGGGGGAGGGGGAAGGGTTCCTTTGGGCAAGCCTTGTTGAGGTCCTTGAAATCGACGCATAGGCGCCAGGATTTGTCCTTCTTTGAGACCATCACCAGGTTTGCCAGCCAGTCCGGATGTTTTATATCTCTCATGAATCCGGCCTCCAATAGTTTGACTAGCTCCTCTCCCATGGCTTGTCTCTTAGGTTCGGAGAAACGTCGAAGAGCCTGTTTGACTGGCTTGAATCCTTTTAGGATGTTTAGGCTGTGCTCGGCCAGCCGGCGTGGGATTCCTGGCATGTCTGAAGGGTGCCAGGCAAAAATGTTCCAATTTTGGCATAGGAATTCTCGTAGTGCAGCGTCTACGTCCGGGTTTAGTTGTGCCCCGATGGAGGCCGTTTTCGTAGAGTCCGTTGGGTGGACTTGGAATTTGACTATTTCATCCGCTGGTTTAAAGGAGGTGGACTTGGATCTTTTATCGAGTATCACATCGTCCCTGTTCACCGTAGAGCGCAGCGCAGTCAGTTCCTCGGCCGCTAGGGCTTCGGATAGTGCCTCAAGGGCTAGTGCGGCTATCTTGTTTTCGGCGCGGAGTGCTATGTCCGGGTCACTAGCAAGAGTGATGATTCCATTGGGCCTGGGCATTTTGAGCTTCATGTACCCATAATGGGGTATAGCTTGAAAAATTGGGAATGCCTCTTGCCCTAATAGAGTGTGGTATCCGCTGCTGAACGGGGCCACTTGGAACGTGACGTCCTCGGACCTGTAATTATCCGGCATGCCGAACACCACATCTAGTGTGATTTTTCTTGTGCAGCACGCTTCCCGACTGGGTATTATTCCTCTAAAGGTTGTGCTGTTTCGCTCAATGCGGCTCCAGGCTATTTCCATTTTTTGAAGGGTTTCCTCATAAATGAGGTTCAATCAGCTGCCACTGTCCATGAGTACCTTGGTAAGGCGAAAGCCGTCCACTATCGGACTGAGGACCAATGCTGCTGGTGCTCGGGCTGTTCGGAGTTTAGGTTCATCACTGGCATTAAAGGTAATAGCCGTGTCACTCCATGGATTTATTGTTGCTACTTGGTAGACTTCGGCAAGGCTGCGGAGTGTTCGTTTTCGCATATTGTTTGATGCGAAAGTCTCGAAGACTGTTAATACCGTACTGGTATCCCTGAGCTAGTGCTCTGTGGATGCTGGGGTTAGAAGCTCTTCACCACTTTTGGCCACCTGCCAGAGTATCCAACATGCTCTAAGGCTATGAGTTGGTGTTGCGCCCTCTATACTATGAATTTTACAGGGTCCGTTGAGCCATCCCTCTAGTACGGTTCCATGCCCCATAGGGGGTTTTTGTTTTTTGGTGTTTAACCCGGGTGATTGGCGATAATGCGCCCTTTTATTTCGGACTGGGTTTGTATTCGGGGCCGGATTGTCCCAAAATCTTACTTCGGTTTTCCAGGCGCTTTCCATCACACAGTACTTTCGTACTATGGACGCCAAGTCAACAAAGCGTGTAATTTCACGGCGACTAATGGCGTTGAGGATTCCCTTGTCCGTGCAATTATTGCAGAAGAATGAAATTGCGTCTTCCTCGCGGCAGTCCTTTATCCTGTTCATAACCAGGAGGAATCTGGCCCAGTAATGGGTACTGTTTCTTCAGGCTCTTGCCTAATATTGGATAGATCGCCTATATTCGGGTGGGTGGGTGGAATTAGATCCGAAACCCCACCCAATCTGAGGCTCAAGGGCCAAGGAGTTTCCGAACTTAGAAGCTTGGATTCTTGGATGTCGTCCACTGAATCTAGCCCGTTGCCTGACTCTAAGTTCAGGTCTTGAGTGACGTCCTCCCCTCCGCGTGTATCCGTCTTGGAGGGATTGGGAATCCGGATATAGTTAGTCCTTAAGATAGATGAAGGGTCGCCGCATTGTTCCTCCACCACATCAACGTGATGGGTGACCTGGGGAGAGTTAATCTCCCTCAGGTCGGGTTGAGGCCCAATCTGATCGTAGTCTGTAGCGATTCCCAGGGCGGCGATGCGATCCAAGAGCTTGTTTAAAGAAGAGAGCTCCATCGGATCTAACTGCTCGGCGAGTTCCGAGTTGACGTGAAGATTGCTTTTGATGACCCGAGAAGTCAACATCGGCGCGGCGGCCGAACAGGCGGTCATAAGAAAACCGCCTAGCTGGAGAGTTTGGCTGATAGCCAAAGCTCCTTTAGCAACAGAGCCGTCTTTAAAGACGGGATGAGGCATCCTTCCTGATGGCGACAACACAGCGGAACTCTCAACGAAAGCACCAATGTCGGTGTCAAAACCAGCGGATCTCGGGTAGGGGTCCCGAACTCGCGTCTAGGCGGATGGTAACAGGAGACAAGGGACACGATGTTTTACCCAGGTTTGGGACCTCTCGATGGAGGTAAAACCCTACTCCTGCTTGATTAATATTGATGATATGGGTAGTACAAGAGTAGATGTACCACGAGATCAGAGAGGCTAAGCCCTAGAAGCTAGCCTATGGTATGATTGTTGTTCGTCCTACGGACTAAAACCCTCCGGTTTATATAGACACTGGAGAGGGTTAGGGTTACATAGAGTCGGTTACAATGGAAGGAGATCTAAATATCCGTATCGCCAAGCTTGCCTTCCACGCCAAGGAAAGTCCCATCCGGACACGGGACGAAGTCTTCAATCTTGTATCTTCATAGTCCAGGAGTCCGGCCAAAGGTCATAGTCCGGCCATCCGGACACCCCCTAATCCAGGACTCCCTCACTCATCCACTCTATCTCATCTATAACTGTTCACAGGGTCAACAGTCAGTGTTTGCAGCATGTCAGACCAAAGTGACAGTCAGAACAGAGGAAGAAGAGGTTGCTGCACCAGCTCCCAAGGCACATAAGCTGATGGGTGATGCTATAAGGTCAGGGGCTGCAACATCAGAGCCCAAAGATGCACCCAAAGCTGCCTCCAAGCCCAATAGTGCTCCTAAGAGGAATACCAGGAGTATACCAGCTGCTGAGAAGAACAAGGCCCTAGTGCCCGATGTTGCTGCTGAGGAAGATGATGAAGGACAAGTCCCGAGGAAGCTCAAACCCAAGATTCCAGACCACAACGATGCTCATCCTGTGGCTGAGAACATGAAGATCAGGAGAGATTCAGGGTTGAGGCTATGGAGAGACTCAGATCCATATGCCACCAGGAGAAGGACTGCTGTTGATTACAGGTTCCACACAAAGGAACAGCAGGATTTCTATGAGACAATCTTATTGGACAAGAAGCCAATAGTGTGTGATATGAGGTGGGTCGACTGGACCTACATGAACGAAAATGAAGAACATTATCCAGGAGTATATGACAGCTTCAGTGCGTGTGGAGTTGCAGATTTTGTTGGGCAGAAGCTCACAAACTGGAATGATGATCTCATTATGCAATTCTACTCCACAGCACATTTCTATCCAGATGGCAGAATTGTTTGGATGTCTGAAGGAATGAGATACCAATCAACTATTGAGGAATGGGCCAATCTGATCAATGACCCAAAGGAGAATGAAGATGACTTGGACGTCTATGCCAAGAAAAAGATGGATCACAATTATTTATCACAAATGTACAAGGAGATCCCAGACGAAGCCCTTGAAACTTTCAAGTTTGGGTCAGTCCATTTTATTCTGTCAGGGCTGCCAATGATCAACTGGATCTTAAGGCACACTATTTTGCTCAAGTCAGGTGACCACAACATGATCAGAGGGCATGCAATTAATTTGCTACACATATTTTATGTGCCACAGAAATTCAAGGTCATGAGCCTCATAGTTGAGACTATCAAGAGGACAGCATCAGACCAAAAGAGAAGTTGTGGATATGCCCCACAAATTCAGGAGTTGATTAACTCAAAGATGGGCACAGGAAAATATCTGTTGGATAAGGAACACTTTGTTCTCTATCCAGACTTTGAGTACAATCAAGTTGTAATGAATGAGAATGAACCATCATCAGTACAAGCTCAAGAGAAGAAGGAGAAAGCAAAGAAAGAGAAGGCTGCCAAGATGCCAACTCTAGCGGAGGCATTTGAGTACTTTTTGAAGAGCAAGCAGGACCAGCTTGGTTACTTGATAGCATCAACTCTGAGGATTGAGAAGGGGTTGGCCACACTAACTCAAAACTAGGAGAGCCTGGAAAGAATCATGGAACAAAAATTCTATGATTTAGATGTCAAAGTAATCGAGATTGATCGGGTTAGGAGCAGCTATAGGATGACATGCGGAGAGAGGAAGGGCGAACAACTCTCGATGCATTTGCGAGTGCCTCGAGCTCAGATATCAGGCTGCAGAGCCAAAGTGATGACACGAGTTACTTCATCTCGCACCAACTACAGCTCCAAAGGCAACCAGCTCCAAAGACTAACTCCTTCAGCTCCATCCACTTCAACTCAAGTCTTCGTCCAAGGAGCCATCTCTACACCACCAACTCAAGACCAAGCACGAGAGACGATATAGTACTATGCATTTCCTTGGAACTTTCTGGTAACTTGTTGCCAAAGGGGGAGAAAAATGTATAGATCATAGGCTTCGAGAGAGAGAGAGAGAGAGAGAGAGAGAGAGAGAGAGAGAGTTTGCTTTTGTTCTCTCGTGTCTTCTTGGTTGAACTTTGTTTGCTTTTGATTGCTTGAGATACTATGCTATTGTCTGTGAGACATTGATGATCATGTGTTTGATCATAAGCTACACTTATGCTTGTTAGATGATATTATCTTACTTATCCTTATATGATCATTCACTTTGCTTGGTGATGAGTGCATGTATTCAATCTTTATTATTTTGAGCGCTCCACCAAGATGTATGTGACATGGAAGAGTAACCTACACTACTACAAAAAGGGCTATAGATGGAATGGCCACTAATGGCGCACCTGTCATGTGGTGCGCCATTACTATATTCTAATGGCGCACCATGTCTCGGTGCGCCATTAGTAATATATTACTAATGGCGCACCTGGTGTGTGGTGCGCCATTAGTAGTTTTGAAAAAAAAACAAAAAAATGTTACTAATGGCGCATCATTGTATAGTGCGCCATTACTAGTTGACATAGTAATGGCGCACCACATCCGCCGTGCGCCATTAGTAGTTTTGAAAAAAAAGTAAAAAAAATAAAAAAATATTTGTAACTAATGGCGTACCATGTCTCGGTGCGCCATTACTAGTTTTTAACTAGTAATGGCGCACTGTCCACTGGTGCGCCATTACTAAGTTTAACTAGTAATGGCGCACCACCCCACGGTGCGCCATTACTAACTTGCCCCAACACGGATGCACCCCCCCCCCTCCCCGTGGATCGCCTTTTCAGTTTAAAAAAATAAAAGAAAATGATGGAAATGTCAAAAAAATAAAAGAAAATAAGTTTCCCATGTGATATGTGATCTAGTTGTTGGGAAAATTTACAAATATGAATTTCGACTTTATTTGCAAAATCTCTCTGGAAATTTGTAAAATGGGCATAACTTTTGCATACGAACTCGGATGAAAAGGTTTTTATATGAAAAATCATCTACTCGAAAACCCCAAAAACCTAACAGAAAAAAAGTTACGGGGCTTTCAAGATCTAGAGGCAAAAAAATTCAAAAAATTTCAAACTTACTAGTGGCGCACCGTGGATGTGGTGCGCCACTAGTAACAGAAAAAAAATTGGTTTTGAATTTTTTTTTCAAAAAATGAAACGTAATATGACCGGGAAGTTTGAAATATTTTTCAAAATTTCATCATAGTCATGAACATGAACAAAGTCCTAGACATCAACAAGGTATAATAGGATTGATATGCTAGATATATCAACAAGTGCCTATGAAGTGAGCTGTTGCTGGGGTTGGATTTTTAAAAATTATTGTTACTAATGGGCACTTCTATGTGGTGTGCCATTAGTATACCAGCTACTAATGGCGCACCGTGGGCTATTCTAATGGCGCACCAGCGGTGCGCCATTAGTATATGGTATACTAATGGCGCACCATAAGTGCGCCATTAGTAAAAAATACTAGTGGCGTGGTACTAATGGCACACCGGTAGTGCGCCATTAGTAGGCAAAACCGGTGCGCCATTAGTAGGCCTTTTCCTAGTAGTGCCATGAGCCTAATTCCTTGTGCATTTGCAGTCCAAAGCAAATCTTAAACTATGCACAAATTTAGGGGGAGCTCTTGCTTATCACATACTTCTCAAAGCGACGATGTTTTTCAATCTTATTATCGTTTGTCGAAGCTTTGATCTATATGTTGTCATCAATTACCAAAAAGGGGGAGATTGAAAGTGCAACTGTCCCTAGGTGGTTTTGGTAATTCATAACAACATATAGCTCATTGAGCTAATGCTATTCCAAGACAAATATTTCAGGAAAGCTCAATGAATGGCATGGCATGGATGATGAAAGTGGATCCCTCAAAATACTAAGGATAAAGGATTGGCTCAAGCTTGAAAGCTCAAGACTCTACATTTTACATTTTAGTGATCCAAGATCACATTGAGTCTATAGGAAAAGCCAATACTATCAAGGAGGGATGAGGTGTTGCTTAATGAGCCTCTTGCTTCAAGTGCTTAGTGATATGCTCCAAAAACCCTCAACTACTTTCTCACTTCCACATATGACCTAAACCCAAAGTCAAAATCGCTCCTACCCATTCTTTATATCCGGCGCCACCAAGTTCAAATGTCATAGCTGCTGCCACAAACCCTAGGCAAATCGGTCTCACTGATAGGTATCTCAGTCTCACCGAGATGGGATTGTAATCTCTGTGTTTCCCTTCGTAACGTTTCGGTCTAACCGAAGTGAGCGATCGGTCCCACCGAGATTGCAATGTAAACTCTCTGTTTCCCTTCCGTAACATTTCGGTCCCATCGAAAAGAGCGAATCGGTCCCACCGAGTTTACCTGACCAACTCTCTGGTTAGCTAATTACCAAAATCGGTCTCACCAAGTTTGTGTAATCGGTCTCACCGAGATTACGTTATGCCCTAACCCTAACCATATCGGTCCTACCGAGTTGCATGTCGGTCCCACCGAAATCACTAACGGTCACTAGGTTTAATGAATCGGTCCGGCCGAGTTTGTTGATTCGGTCCCACCGAGTTTGGTAAATTGTGTGTAACGGTTAGATTTTGTGTGGAGGCTATATATACCCCTCCACCTCCTCTTCATTCGTGGAGGGAGGCATCAGAACAAACCTACACTTCCAACTTACCAGTTCTGAGAGAGAACCACCTACTCATGTGTTGAGACCAAGATATTCCATTCCTACCATACGAATTTTGATCTCTAGCCTTCCCAAGTTGCTTTTCACTCAAATCTTCTTTCCACCAGATCCAAATCCCATGAGAGAGAGTGGAGTGTTGGGGAGACTAACATTTGAAGAACAAGAGCAAGGAGTTCATCATCAACACACCATTTGTTACTTCTTGGAGAGTGGTGTCTCCTAAATTGGCTAGGTGTCACTTGGGAGCCTCCGACAAGATTGTGGAGTTGAACCAAGAAGTTTGTAAGGGCAAGGAGATCGCCTACTTCGTGAAGATCTACCGCTAGTGAGGCAAGTCCTTCCTGGGCGACGACCATGGTGGGATAGACAAGGTTGCTTCTTCGTGGACCCTTCATGGGTGGTGCCCTCCGTGGACTCGCGCAACCCTTAACCCTTCATGGGTTGAAGTCTCCATCAACGTGGATGTACGATAGCACCACCTATCAGAACCACGACAAAAACATTCGTATCTCCAATTGCGTTTGAATCCTCCAAACCCTTCCCTTTACATTCTTGCAAGTTGCATGCTTTAATTTCCGCTGCCTATATACTCTTTGCATGCTTGCTCTAATTGTGTGAAGATTGCTTGACTTGTGCAAAGATAGCTAAAATCTGCCAAAGTCTAAAATTGGGAAAAGGTTAAGTTTTTAATTGGTCAAGTAGTCTAATCACCCCCCTCTAGACATACTTCAAGGTCCTACAAGTGGTATCAGAGCTTTGGTCTCCATTTGCTTTGATTTCCATAGCTTTTGGTGGTCATAGCCTTGGTTTCACAACCTATGAGAGTATGGTGTCTAGCGAGGGAAATTATCACCGTAGAGGTCCTTACTTTGATGGCACTAACTTTGCTAGTTGGAAGCATAAGATGAAAACGCATATTCTCGGACATGACCCCGCCGTTTGGGCTATTGTGTGTATTGGCTTGCAAGGTGAATTCTTTAATGGGAGAGAACCAAACCGTGAAGCTAATGCGGATGAATTGAAGATGCTGCAATACAACGCTCAAGCTTGTGATATCTTCTTGAATGGATTGTGCCCCGAAGAATTCAACAAAATCAGCCGCCTTGAGAATGCAAAGGAAATTTGGGATACTTTGATTGATATGCATGAAGGTACCGACTCCGTCAAGGAATCCAACTTGGATGTGCTCAAAAGTCAGCTTGACAAGTTCAAAATGAAGGATGGTGAAGGTGTCGCTGAAATGTACTCTAGGCTTGCTCTTATCACAAATGAGATTGCCGGCTTAGGAAGTGAAGAGATGACCGACAAATTCATCATCAAGAAGATCCTAAGAGCATTGGATGGAAAATATGATACCGTGTGCACATTAATCCAAATGATGCCAAATTACAAAGATCTCAAGCCAACGGAAGTCATTGGAAGAATTGTTGCTCATGAGATGTCACTCAAGGATAAGGAGGAACTTCACAACAAGTCGAGTGGTGCTTACAAAGCCTCATGTGAAGCCCCCACATCATCAAGTGAGAAACAAACCTTCAATGAAGAATTGAGCTTAATGGTGAAGAACTTCAACAAATTCTACAAGAGTAGAAGCAAAGAAAGAAGCTCTAAGTCAAGGTCATACAATGACAAAAGATCTAGTAGAGAGCGCAATTGCTACAATTGTGGGAGACCCGGACACTATTCCAATGAGTGTACGGCACCCTACAAAAGAAGAGAAGATTCTCCAAAAAGAAGAAGTAGAAGAGAAGAATCACCACCAAGAGAGAGAATGAGTAGAGATGATCGTTATGAACGAAGAACCTCATGGAGAAGCAAGGATTCGGAAAGGAAGGACAAGTCATCAAAGAGCTACACAAAACAAAGACATCAAGCTCATGTTGGTGAATGGGTATCCGGCTCCGACTCCGACAATCACTCCGAGAGAAGCTATCACTCCGACTCCGAACATACTCAAGATGAAGGTGTTGCTGGTCTAGCACTTGTGTCAGCCAACTCCTACGACATATTTGATTCACCAAATGAAGGAATTGGAAGATGCTTCATGGCCAAAGGTCGTAAGGTAACACACCCCGAGTATGTTGATTTTAATAGTGATGAAGATGACTTGTTAGGTGATGATGATTTACTTATTGACAACTCTAGTGATGAATACTATGATGAAACATCAATCAATCATGCTAATCAAGATAAAAAAAGAATGACAATGATAAGGAGAAGATTGAGCTTCTAACTAAAGAACTAAACACTCTTAAGTTAGCTCATGAAACTATCTTCAAAGATCATCGAGGACTTTTAAGGGCTCATGAGAAGTTACGCTTTGAAAAGCTCAATCTTGAGCAAGAGCATGAGTTCTTAAAGGCAATCAATGATGATCTCTGTAAGAAAAGTTCTTCTTACATTACCAAGCGTTTACTCTTATCTACTTACATGCCTCAAGTCAAGTCTAGTAACAAGAACAAGAAAGATCCTTCCTCTAGTAGTAACAATAATAATGCTAAATCCAATATTTTTGCTTCTAGTAGTTCTCTTGATTCCACTAATGATTCTCTTAGCCAAGTTACACTTGAGCAAGAAAATAGCTTATTGAAGGGAATTATAGACAAAGTTTTATACAAGAGCCTTGCCGGGAGTAAGCAATTCGAGGAAATTGTACGCAAGCAAGGAAGGCACCGGAAGAATCAAGGTGTTGGTTTTGAACGAAAGTTCAATGCCAATGGAGTTGAGTGGGAAGAAGATCAATACCCCAAGACGAAGTTTGTTCCTCAACAAGAGAAGTATGATCCTACTTCCTTCAAGGGAACACAAGCACAAGATGATCTTCCACCACAAGACCACAAGAACAAAGGCAAGGACAAGCTTCAAGAGGAGATTGATGCGTTTGAAGAAGCACCTAAGGCCTTGGTCAAGTGGGAACTCCAAATGCAAAGATTTATATATGAACATTGATCAGAAAAATTCAATCTTTCCATCGGTAATAGTTTCATGCATTTCAGAACACTTTAACCTTGCTGTTTAGATGAAACAATTTAATGAACTAATATGACCTCTTATCTTGGGTTTGCATTTGAATCTTTGATTCAAATGAGCTCAAACCAATCTGTTCTAGTTGCATTAGCTCAAAGCACAACATATTGACATGTCATGATCATGCATCATATTGTGCATTGCATTGATTGTGTTTTCCTTCTCTGTTGCCAGTATTTGTCCCCTCTCGATAGACGTGCTTCCGAGATGAATTCGATGACACCGATGAAGAGCTATAATATCTTCAGAAGTGCCAGGCAAGCAAAACCCCCTTGTTCATTCCAATACAATCCCACTCTCTCGCTCCTGCTCTCTTTTACTGCATTAGGACAACAACGATTCAACTGTTACATGCTGCGGTAGTTGACCCCTTTTCCTCTACATGACCTGTCATTGCCACAGTAAATAGATGAAACCCACTAGCATGAGTAGGAGTTGTTTGCGCCCTGATGTGCCTACTCATTCATGCTTGTTTGTCATGCCTCCTACTGCTTCGAATTGAGTCAGGTCTGATTCATCGAGGATGAATTGGAGGTGTGTGAACATGTATTACTGTTTAGAGCTAAGTGTGTGAACACGATTTGGTAAAGGTATCAATGAGAGGCCATGTAGGAGTACATGGTGGGTTATTTCATTGAAGCCATCCTAAGGAACTGATTTTTGTGTTTGTGATCCATGATCAACTACTACCACACATAGGGATCCTTAATTGACTCTCTCGGCATCTTAACCACCCTTGTCCACTCTCCAGGAGTTGCAAGTAGTTTCTGGTGTTTGTCGTATGCCAGAGGCCGTGCCTAGCGCTGATCCGAGGGGTGGGCTGTGATGCGGTAGGCATGTGGCCGGGCATGCCGGGCGCCCGTTTGATGTCTCGAAATCCTGTACACATCGTTCTGGTCCGTATGTGGAAACCTCGGCCGGACTCCCTGCGGATGGAACCTGAATAGGCGATAAACCTGGACTAGACTTGACTGTTTAGGTAGGCCGTGGCCGACACCCTCGCCGGGCTTCCGCTTGAAGGTCGCCGAGTACATGTTGTGTAATCAGCGATAAGTGGTGAGAGCTTGTTTGAAGAAGTATACCCCTGCAGGGTTAACATCATCTATTCGAATAGCCGTGTCTGCGGTAAAGGACTTCTGGGTTGCCTGTACAGTTCATAGACAAGTGAAAGTGAATACTCTAAAATTTGCAAGATAAGCCTGAGTGCAATGGATGGCCTACTCGTAGGGAGACGAGAGCGGATCCATATTGGTGTATTGATATGGTGAATATGTGGACTCGTGTGCGCCACCTCAAAAGAGTTACTTGCAGTCATAGTTTAGGATAGCCGCTGAGTCAAAGCTGGCTTGCTGCAGTCAAACTCCAGCACCCCCTTTGTTGATACTGATGCATATGTAGCTAGTTCTGATGTAAGTCTTGTTGGGTACATTTGCAGAGAGACATCAGTCTCGCTGGTAGTTCCATGTGGACTTCGACGTTTAGCTTGATACCTCAACTACGATCTTGTGCCCTCGGCAGGATATGGTAGATAGTCAGGCTTCTCAGCCTTTTTCATTTGTAGATGTCTGTACTCAGACATGTTAAGCTTCCGCATGTGTTTTGACTTGTATACTCTGAATGTTGGGTCATGATACCCATGTTTGTAATATCTCGCTCCTCAGAGCCTATTGAATAAATACTTGAGTCATAGAGTTATGTTGTGATGCCATGTTGTATTTACACATATCGAGAATATTGTGTGTATGATTGAAATGCTTGGTATGTGTGGGATCTGACAACCTACTTGTTTATCCTCGGTATCCTCTCTTACGGGGAAATGTAGTCTTGTGCTTCCATGAGCCATAGTAGTCCGCTACAGCCTGGTTCACCGAAGTCCTGCTGGCCCAGCACTACTGCTCTGGAGGACTTGACTGGCTGGCATGTGATTCACTTCGTTCCTGTGTCTGTCCCTTCGGGGAAATGTCACGCGGTGACATCCGAAGTCCTGCCTAGCCTGCTACACTACACCACGAACCCCTTTTTAGCTACGCGTACCTTCCAACGAAATAGCCATGTGTTGTTGGGATTGCAGCTCCCACTTCCCACGACTATTAACCACTCCCTACGACAATTAAGGAAATATAATTTTTCCATAAAAAAAGTGACAACCCACTTCCTCCCGATAGGTAGGCACACCGCACACGTCGCCGCCGCCTACCTTCGTTCTATCGTGTGATCCCTGATCCGGATTCCTCCAGTTCGTCTCTGTCCTCCACACTCGCCGCCTCAACTGTGCCCCGTGATCCTTTGTGATACGCAAACCCCCCCGCCCCCACCCCCGCCCCCACCCCCCCAAACGCCAACCCTGCGGCATCGGAGGAGAGCGACGATGTCGACTACCGGCGGTGGCACGAGCCGACAAGGTGGCGACTTGTCGGACCAAAGGGTGCAGAACCTTCTGGAGCAGCAGAGTCTTCATCGGAGGCAAGACCACCTGCAGCTACTTCGTCTCCATACTCGTACCCGTCGTCCGCTTGTTCGTGCTTGTCCGCCGATTCCGCCAGTAGAACATCCTCGCCAAGGACTTCTCCAACCTCAACGCCATGGTAAGTTTGTATTTTCTCCCCTCTCTCTTTGCTTCGTGCTGGTTCACTCGATCGGCCCAGGTTGTTGGTATTTGCGAGACAGGCAGACACTCATGATGACTAATAGAGATTCTACTTGAGCTTAGTAATGGATTTCATCTTATACCTTGGAAGGTGACAACAGAAGATAAGGTCTGTGACTTATACGTTCTGCTAATGACCGACTTCCAGTAAAGATTAAGGTTTCTGCCTTGTAGAAAAAATTACCAATCATCTAGTAGCAATTTCCTTTAAGTATTATAGTATTCCCGATCCATCTTTGTGGTTGTTGGCTTGCACCTTTGTGTATGTACACGCTAACGGCCGGCAGGCTGCAGCTAATTACTCATTAGCCAATATGTTAATGAACTAGCATGAAATTATAGAATCCCAAAGCCAGCAGGCAATAGCCCATGTACGATCGTGGCTGGCTTATTTTGATCGATGAATCGATCAGATTGTGATCTGTGTATGTGGATGTTCTGCATTTTCACCGGCTGGATATAGTAATTTCAGTTCAGACTTGATAGTCGCTGTCATACTAGAGCATAGTAGCAGCTGCTGCTAGCAGCCTAATGCATGAGAACTTGGTGCAACGCCGCAACATTGGTCTTCACAACAGTGTGTTTGCTCCGCGCCGTCTTCCGTGACGCATTGATCCTTGGTGTCTTTGAACTTGGCGTCACAACTCATGTGAGTCAACCTTAAACTTAAGGTATATCATTACAACTTAATATTGTTGTTAGAAATATTAAAGATTGCTGGTCAGTGTTTTTGTTCGATCTACTTAAATGTGCTTCCAAGTACTTATGAAATGAATCCATCATTCTTTACAGGACAAAAAATTCTTACATATTCATCTTTGGGAGAAAGTTCAGGGCATATATATATAGCGGGCTACTTCTGTAGAAGGAGGTACGACTGCATGAATAATGTTGGCTTGTAAAGATGTAGGTAATTTAAGTGACATCATCTGCAGTGTAACTCAAAAAATCATGTTGAAAAAGATTTTGTATTCACTCAGATATATTACTATTGTTGTTACTAGAGAACACACTTGTTGACATTTAATACAGCCACCTGATATAGCTTTGTGTGGATTATTTTCTATCAACTTCCAAGTATTTCTGGAAAATTTTCAATCTCTACACTTATATATGCACTGTTTTGGTAACTACAGATCTGTGTTTGCAATGAAGCATGCTCTATTTGTCGGCGCACGTATTTTTTGGGCATTTACCTCACTGTATATTCATTATATTCTTTGTAAGGTGTTTATTAATTCAATTAAAATATCAATGGTCTGTTCATAAGGCTCTCTTTCCTCTGTATACAGAGTTGAGCGCTATGGCTGGGACTGTAAAAAAGTGTTCAAATTACGATATATCAAAGCCCTTCACAGGTGATGACGTATGTTGGATGATGGAATGATTATTCTGTTCCGTGCTTGCTCTGACTTGGGTGTACAAAGCAGTAAAACTTCAACTATCGTGTTTGGTGAAGCAACATACTGTATCTGAAGTGAAACTTTCTGTTTGGTACGGAGATATGAGCATCAAACTAACATCCATCTAAATATAAGGTATGCTCATTTCTCTACTGTTTAGACTTCAACATGGTTGAGCAACAATTTATTAGCGATCATTCTTTTTGCAATATGAATGCTCATTTTAATTTGTGCTTAGCTTGGGAAATCTAAACAAGAATGTTGCTCTTGCTACACTCCAAAGTACCGACCTAGAATATAAAACAAAAATTGAGGGTCTTGAACTTGGTAATTTATTCTTGGTTGATACAACCACTAAAACAAAATTATTGGTCATATAGCAAGATGAACTATCACATGCCTTCAAGCTTCGTATGTTGCTATTTGTTTGAATTTTACTGCCCTATTAACTTGATTTTATTTGATGGCACCTTATTTTTCTCATTTCTTTGTTGTTTTAGATTGCCAAGATAAATCGATGATCCATGGCTCGGAAGTTGATTGCAAGATCGAGAAGGTGGCTACAACTAGATAGTTTTAGATTAGGTTATTAGAATGTCATTCAGGTCAATGTTTCAAACATTATGTTTTAGATGGCTGACATGTTGATTGCAAGATTGAGAATTAGACTACTACTAGATAGTTTCACATATTGTAATCTTTGTATCATGTTCTTTGTAAAGCAACAAAGTTGATTTAATATATGTGACCTTTCTAATTATTATGCGTGTGTCTCCTATGCATTCTCAGCATTGACATAATAATTTAGAATTTTGATATACAAAATACATTAATTGTTGAAGCTATGCGACAATGCTTCTAGGAATTATAAGGATCTTTTCTGGGCAGCCACCAACGCATACGAAGTGTTGTTAGGCTCTAGCTCTATATGTTGCTGCCTTACAACACATATTCATGTTGGTTACCAACGCATTTATATATGTTGTTGAAGGCCTTTGCAACGCCACCAACGACAACGCATATAAATCCGTTGGTGTAGATGGTAGCAACGCTTATATGGACATATCACAACACATCGATGCGTTGCTGAAGGGGGGTTCTTGTTGTAGTGCTATAGCCCGGTTGACCGGAGTCCTGTTAGCCCAGTGCTACAGCCCGGATTCGCACGCTGCTGACCGACATGCTCGATGTTGATTCATGTATGCCTATCCCTATAAGTTAGTGTCACTTTGGGTTCACGACTAGTCATGTCGTCCCGGGTTCTCTGTCATATGGATGCTAGTGACACTATCATATACGTGAGCCAAAAGGCACAAACGGTCCCGGGCCAGGTAAGGTGGCACCCGTGGGAATACCGTGCGTGAGGCCGCAAAGTGATATGATGTGTTACATGCTAGATCGGTGTGACTTAGAATCGGGGTCCTGGCAGCTTTGGTATTAGAGTCTGACTGCCTGTAGGATTACCAAGCCAAACTGGTCGAAGTTGAGTCTAGAAATGCTTTAGTTATATAAGGGAATTGATTGTGGAAGGGAACGTAAGGCTCTTTTTACTCCTTTACCTTATGACCTTCTGATCTGAGTCAAGATCTTCTTTTATACGGGGATTAAGAAATAGGCCTTCTCATCTATCTATTAGTATGACGAGTTACTATGATAGAGACTTATAGGATTGTTGGTTCTAGGCCTCAATTCAGTATCTACTACTTTTAGTATGTTGTCAGTGAACCAGAACCTTGATGTGATGTTGTTAAGTGACTATGCAAATCCTTGTGAATGTTTCAAATCGTTTTCTGAGCATTTACAGTCGTTATGCTGTCCGAGTCATCCCAGGTTTCTAAACAGTCTGATGCATTTGCAAATGCCTTCCTCCTGTTCCTAATGTCCTTTTGGGCCAGATTAAGCACACTAAACGGTCTGTTGAGATACTCTACTGCCTCGACATATAAGATGGAGCTAGTATTATGACCCCAGGCATCCTGGAAATCACCCAGTAATCTAGCAATGCTTTTGTTCACGGTGTGATGATTCTAGCCGCCATTCTTGAAAGCATCCCGTGATGCCATTTAGTTAGTAGGTATTCTATTCCTGGGTTTTGAACCAGAGATTCACTCCACTCACCTCATGTTGATAGTGTTTGCTAGTTCCTTTAGGATATTAGTAACCTTTGTGATACTTCTCGAGGTCCGTGGTATTTCCTTCTTCCAATACCATGAACTACTTATGGCTGAAGTTCCTTGTTGAACCAAAACATCACAATAAGAGTGCTCTTGATGAGTTCTCCATTCTGCATTGTGAATCTGCCAGTCCTACCTTTCTGCATGGATTATCTGGAAGAAATATGTTGAACTTGTTTGACATACTAAATCTATGCATCCGCAACCCAGAAAACCATATGTTCCTTTGAGTTGTCTCTCTTTAGTTGTATTCTGACCTCTATCTATCAATTGATAGTCAGTACTAGTTGTGCATTCGTGTTATTGTTGCCTATTATTCTTGTGGTCCGTCACCATTCTATTCCAGAATGACTAGGAGAAACAAACTCCAGCACCTCATCCATTTCTTGGACTGGTCAAAGTAGTTGTATTTCAAAATGCCAATCCAGCTTTTGTTCTTTTCTACCTTGGAGTATTAGCCCCCCTATGTCAGGATTTCCATGAGAATTGCAGCATCTTTCATGAATTCTTGACGCAGTGATACTTCTTGCCATCATTTTTCATTCCTCGGTCCCGTTTTGTCGCAACCGGAATGCCGACAAGTGAATCATGATGTGTGAAATCAATACTCCTAGCAACCGTGTTGCTTGGTAGTTAATGAACATTAATATCATTCTTAGCATGTTGGTTATCGAATCACTATTCTAGGGTTGATCGTGCTACCTTGTCCTTATTTCTGGTGCACTCTTCGATCTCTGAGTTTGGATTATGTGAAATTCCTTGCTCTCTCGATCATATCATCTTGTCCTGAAAAGAAACATTGTTCTCGAGCTTAGTAACATATCGGTGGTTCGTGATTTTCCGAATATCTTCTCGGAAGTATTACCAGGTTGTCACCTGACCTCTATGTTGAGTTCGTGATCAAGTTGGTTTTCTTGTAAATCACTCTTTCTCCAAGAATTCATGTTAGATACCCCTTAACTAATTGGTTAAGCTAAAACAACAACTTGGAGAGTTGGAAGATAAAAGCTTAATCCAGTTAGTTCACTCCAAAGGGGATATCTTGGGTGTGTGTGTGTGTGTGTGTGTTGGCGAGAGATGATATCTTCATCGATTGTTCCTCGTGATCGGTTGTTGAATCTATCGTCTTGTCCAAACCTTGATTTGAGTGTGGGCTATCGTCAAATCAAGTTAGAACCAACGATATTCATAATGTTGTCTTACTCATGGTTGTTCCTCAAGCATAAACCATTACATCCTTTGGGTTGACCAATACTATCACATTGTTCACATAATGGTTGAATTGCAGTGATATGGAAAATTACGATGAGTTACTGTTGATCCCATCAGCAGCATTTTGTCTCCCCCATGATTCATGTTGAACATCAACCTAGTGTTAGATACTTTGTAAGCAATGCCTTCGTGTTCCGTTCATGAAGCTTATGCTTGGATGGAAGAAGTGACTTCGTCGAATTCATACGCATTTGGTGCAAGTTGCTGCCGTGAATTCGATAAAGTTAATGTTGTTTTCTCTGGAATCATCCCAAGTCAGCAATGCACGTGCAAAGTATTATGTGGTATGTTAGACTGATCATGTTCGTTCCTTATGAATTCCTAGCACACAAGCCACTGAGTGATTTGTTCAAGGTAAAGAAGTCTAATTTAAGTGCACAAGACTCTGATATCCTCGATGATGGTTTCCCACCTGAACCCGGTAGTATTTTTATTATAAGACTACTATGTGGTCATGCTTGTCTGGGATAGCGTGTTCACATGTTGTAGCAAAACCCGCTCATGTTTTGGAGCTTGCTATCGTAGTTCATCTCCCGAGAATCTCGCAACGCCATCTCGTCGGTTTGTGTTGCAAACTTTCCTTTTCCTTGATGAATATGGAAATGCTCAAGTTCTTGAGAGCACGCGCAAGCATAATCATCCCTTGCGTTGTCTTCAACAACGTAGTCGACATCATCCATTCTAGTCTGGGTATGCCATCCCTTCTTACTCCACCAAACGTTGTTGTGAATTTCCTTAGGCTGGTATAGAGAGTTTCAATGATCTCTATATCAAAAGTAATTCTTTTTGCCACTTAAGGGAATAATTCCACGAGTCACCTTCCCTGAGGTGCCCCGTTATGGAATCATTGCAATTTTTCCTCACTACTTTGAAACCCTCATCAAATTGTTTCTTCCGTCCCTCCTGATGCATGTTTTGTCTCTCAGCTCCAGAGATGTTTCTATGTCTCATTCCGTGAGTTCATCTTGTGATCATTAAGATGATCCTAAGTTGCTCGAACCTCAGGAAGATCGATTCTTCTAAAATTCTTCCTTTCTACTTGTTGTCATGTTGGATGTAGTTCTCAAAGCAAGACATCAAGATCAAGGTGATGCAATGAATCAACATCCTCAAGAAAGACATCTGGATCGTGAAGATTGTGTTAGCTTGTGTACCTCTGTCTTCTTACCTCACAACTTGAATCTTGGGACGAGATTCTTATTTAGTAGGGGTGAGTTGTCACATCCCTAGTTCTGGTATGCACTAGGCTAGCCCTTCATGTGTGCATCATGTTTAAATTTCTCAGAAACTTGAAATGGGGGATGATAAACCCTAGTAGCAAATGAAATTCAACTAGGTTAAAACTTAAATCTTTTCAATGATCCCAAAATGCCCTTTAGAAATGTTCATCATTTTTGAATTGGTCCAGCACCTCTGACAAAAATGGTGCACATTTTTCTAGATCAATTTGGATTTTTGAATTAAATCATAAAGTATTTGAATTTGGGCATTTAAATGCTATAACTTTATTAAAATGCCCAAATAATTCTGGAAGTGGTTGAGGGTTGTTGGAAATAATTCTAACAGTGCCCACAATTTATTTTAGGAATATATAAAATGATTTAGTATTTTTACTAAATCCAGAAACATACAAAAGAAATAGGAAAACAAAAAGATTAGAAAAGATAGGGAGAGAGAGAGGTTACCTGTTCAGTTTACCTGGCACAACCCACCTAGCCCAGCACTGTAGCTGGCCCAGCCCAGCCGCCGCACCGTCCTCAATCTCCTGCAAGTAGGTAGGAGGGCGTGTGCTCGCCGCGCGCGCGCCACCTCCACCCTGCCTGGCTGCCCCCTCGTCGCCCTGGACGCCTCCCGCGACGCCACGCACACCCCTGACCTTTGTCACTCTCCCCGTGCTCCTCCTCCCCTCTGTCTCTCTCCCACGCGCATGGCCGAACGCCACTATCGCTGCCGCTCGCCGTAACCACAGCCACCGTCCACCCCTCGTCTTGTCGATGCGTCCAAAAGAACCATCGTCCACTCCTGCATCATCTACGCCAACCCGTTCAACCGTGGGAGCTCTGCAACGTCATCTTCGAGCTCATCTTCACCGTGCCTGTCGAAGATCGCTCTCGCCACCCCGCTCGCTCCGACACCTCCCCCGAGCTACTGACCTGCTCCCCGACCCCGCTGTGAGATTCTGCTTCGAACCGCTCTTCTTCCCCACGCGTTTGCACCCTCTAGGCCATAGTTCCACCATGGCCGAATCTCGCCTCCGCTCGAGCTTGTCGCCGGCGTCGCGCTGGCGACCATTTGGTCATCTCGTGCTACCCAACATGATTGCCGCACCGCGTAGTGCCTCGCTAGCGCCTCAGCTCGTGTGTTTGCACGCCGCAGCCCCAACCCCGTACATGGCCGAACTCCGGCGCCCGCAAAAGAGCTCGCCGCCGTCAGCTCCGGCCACCTCAGGTCCAGCCGATGCAACCGTTGGATGCGGCCCTCCGCCAGCTAGCCGTAGGATCAAACCGCGGCCAAAATCATGGCCTATAGCTCGATCCCGAGCATCGCCGCCGTGAGTCGAGGTCGCCGCCGGCCGATCTCCTGCGAGTGCCGACGTGGCACAGTCATTAGGTGCTAACCCCACTGCTTAAACCGCCCACAGCCACTGACAGCGGGCCCCAGGACTAGTCAAACCACAACAGTCAGCGCTGGGTTTGACCGGGATTAGCCCTGTGTCATTGACGTCTGGCCCTCGCACGTCAGGTCTGACCTAGGTTAACCCAGTTGACTACTGACGTCACACCGACGTCATGCTGACGCAGTAATACCTTTTCTGGATTTATTCTAGTTCAGAAAATTCCAGAAATTTGCCTAACCTTCTAAAAATCATAGAAAATCAACCGTAACTCCAAATGCAAGGATTTATATATGAAAATTGATCAGAAAAATTCAGTCTTTCCATCTGTACAAGTTTCATGCATGTTAGAACAATTTAACCATGCTGTTTAGATGAAACAAGTCAATGCACTAATATGACCTCTTATCTTGGGTTTGCATTTGAATCTTTGATTCAAATGAGCTCAAACCAATCTGTTCTAGTTGCATTAGCTCAAAATACAACATATTGACATGTCATGATCATGCATCATATTGTGGATTGCATTGATTGTGTTTTCCTTCTCTGCTACCGATATTTGTCCCCTCTCGATAGACGTGCTTCCGAGATGAATTCGATGACACCGATGAAGAGTTATAATATCTTCAGAACTGTCAGGAAAGCAAAACCCCCTTGTTCATTCCGATACAATCCCACTCTCTCACTCCTGCTCTCTTTTACTTCATTAGGAAAACAATGATTCAATTGTTACATGTTGCGGTAGTTGAACCCCTTTTCCTCTGCATGACCAGTCATTGCCACAGTAAATAGATGAAACCCACTAGCATGAGTAGGAGTTGTTTGAGCCCTGATGTGCCTACTCATTCATGCTTATTTGTCATGCTATGAGTTGAGTCAGGTCTGATTCATCGGGGATGAATTGGAGGTGTGTGAACATGTATTACTGTTGAGAGCTAAGTGTGTGAACACAATTTGAAAAAGGTATCGATGAGAGGCCATGTAGGAGTACATGGTGGGTTGTTTCACTGAAGTCGTCCTTAGGAACTGAGTTCTGTGTTTGTGATCCATGATCAGCTACTACCACACATTGGGATCCATAATTGACTCTCTCGGCTTCTTAACCACCCTTGTCCTCTGTCTAGGAGTTGCATGTAGTTTCTGGTGTTTGTAGTATGCTGGAGGTCGTGCGCAGCGCCGACCCGAGGGGTGGGCTGTGATGCGGTTGGCATGTGGCTGGGCATGCCGGGCGCCCGTTTGGTGTCTCCGAACCCTGTACACATCATTCGGGGCCGTATGTGGAAACCTCGGCCGGACTCCCTGCGGATGGAACCTGAAAAGGCGATAAACCTGGACTAGAGACTTGAGTGTATAGGTAGGCCATGGCGACACCCTAGCTGGGCTTCCGCTTGAAGGTTGCCGAGTACATGTCGTGTAAACGGCAATAAGTGGTGAGAGCGTGTGTGAAGAAGTACACCCCTGCAGGGTTAACATCATCTATTCGAATAGCCGTGTCTGCGGTAAAGGACTTCTGGGTTGCCTGTACAGTTCATAAACAAGTGAAAGTGGATACTCTAAAACTCGCAAGATAAGCGTGAGTGCTATGGATGGCCTACTCGTAGGGAGACGAGAGCGGATCCATGGTGGTGTATTGATATGGTGAATATGTGGACTCGTGTGCGCCACCTCAAAAGAGTTACTTGCAGTCATAGTTTAGGATAGCCACTGAGTCAAAGCTGGCTTGCTGCAGTTAAACTCCACCACCCCCTTTGTTGATACTGATGCATATGTAGCTAGTTATGATGTAAGTCTTGCTGGGTACATTTGCAGAGAGACTTCAGTCTCGCTAGTAGTTCTGCGTGGACTTCGACGTTTAGCTTGATACCCCAGCTACGATCTTGTGCCCTCGGCAGGATATGGTAGATAGTCAGGCTTCTCAGCCTTTTTCATTTGTAGATGTCTGTACTCAGACATCTTAAGCTTCCGCATGTGTTTTGACTTGTATGCTCTGAATGTGGGGTCATGAGACCCATGTTTGTAATATCTCGCTCCTCAGAGCCTATTGAATAAATACGTGAGTCGTAGAGTTATGTTGTGATGCCATGTTGTATTTACACATATCGAGCATATTGTGTGTACGATTGAAATGATTGGTATGTGTGGGATCAGACAACTTAGTTGTTTATCCTTAGTAGCCTCTCACGGGGAAATGTTGTCTTGTGCTTCCATGTGCCATAGTAGTCCGCTACAGCCCGGTTCACCGGAGTCCTGCTAGCCCAGCACTACTGCTCCGGAACACTTGACTGGCCGGCATGTGATTCACTTCGTTCCAGTGTCTGTCCCTTTGGGAAATGTCAGGCGGTGACATCCAGAGTCCTGCCTAGCCTGCTACAGCCCGGTTCACCGGAGTCCTGTTAGCCTAGTGCTACAGGCCGGATTTGCACGCTGCTGACCGACATGCTCGAGGTTGATTCTTGTATGCATGTCCCCTTAAGTTAGTGCCACTTTGGGTTCACGACTAGTCATGTCGGCCTGGGTTCTCTGTCATATGGATGCTAGCGACACTATCATATACGTGAGCCAAAAGGCGCAAACGGTCCCGGGGTAGGTAAGGTGGCACCCGTGGGAATACCGTGCGTGAGGCCGCAAAGTTATATGATGTGTTACATTCTAGATCGGTGTGACTTAGATCGGGGTCCTGACACCTCCAGCCTTCGGGCCGCAGCGGCGGAGCAGGCGATCGCCCTGGCTTTCGACAATGGTGTGGCAGCAATGGTGGCCGGCAACAGCTGCCGACGGGCTGCGGCGCCGGAGCATGTGGTGGGTGTTCCGCGCAGACCCAACAGGGATGCCACGTGCACTACGCTACGCGAGGGACTGCGCCGCCACCGCAGTGTAGCCTCCCAGCTGAAGCTGTCCTCTGATGACGACAGAGTGGCTGAGCGAGGACGACGGACCGGTGCCATTGTCGATTGTGGGAGAAGCAGACGAGATAAGCAGGGATGGAGGGAAAATGCAACGCAGCACTCGCCGGCCGTGAGGGTTTATATAGCAGGCCGGTAAGCATTGGGATTTTGGGGGATTTCACCGAGTGGGGCGGGAAGCTTGCCCGGGAACGTTTGCGATTTAATTACCTAATATAACCCCGTCCTGGTTTTAAGTATGATTTAACTAATAAAATACAAATGCATGTCGCCAAATATTATATAGTTGGCTTCGTGTTTTAACATAGCTTCTAATTATATAATTTTTATAACATGCATTAACATTTTGTTGGTTAAATTTGAGGGCAAAGTATGGCACATAATATAAAGGGAACTATATACTAGATGGAGGTAGTAGCACACGGCCGCTCTCTACGCAGCGAGCAACTGTCGGCCGGTTTATAGGCGACCATTTCCTACGTGTTCAACTGCTCTATGCATGTGGTTGCTTGCGGTTCAGGCAGTCGAGGCACGCCCTGCTCGCGTCCTGCCGCGCGCGCTCTGCTCTGGCGTCCCTCCCGGTGCTCTGCCCTCGTTCCTTAATGCGTGTTGCCAGTGTTTAGGGCCAGCGCATGATCACGCACGTTCGTGTGTATGCGGTTGCGCCGAGCGCGGCTCGATGATGCAGTTACCCGCTGCAAAAACTGCCATGCGGACGCGCAGAGAATCCAGGCCGCCCGGCCCCCATTTATTCCTGCGGCCATTTACCTTCATCTCTCGCATCACACGACACAATAAGCACACCCACGATGACGCATACAAAGAGGACATCCAACGGTTCCAATGGAACTCCCCGTGGCTCCAATGGCGCTCCCAACGGCCGACAATGACAATGCCGGGCAGTTCACCACGCATCACATAGTGGACACCCACATGAGGTGGAAGGCCCTCTCGTTGGTGTACACGAATGATCCGGTCTCGGTGGAGGGCTCCATCCAAACTATGGAGCAGTTCCTTGCTGAGGACAAGTACCGAGTGGTCGTCTTCGACCTCGAGTACACCATCGGTCGTGCCGGGCATGATCAGAAGGTTGCCGTCACCCAGTTGTGCATGCGACATGACGTCCTCGTCTACCACTACCACCTTGCCACAAGTCCTTGCAAGCGTTTCTCCAGGTTTATCAAAACTCTGACTACAGTTTCGCTACGGTGGACATCACCAATGATCTAAAAGCGCTCAAGGTTTCGGACTTGAAATGCCTGAATCTAGTCAACATCCAGCACCACTACAAGGTCTGGAGCAGCGGAAAAAACAAAATAAGCTCCCTGGTTAACCTCACCTCGGCCATCATCGACCCCTACTACATGAAAATGAAGAATGAGAGCAATAAGGACAAGAACGCCTAGCACAGTGTGTGGCATGAGAGACTAAGGATGGCAATTTTACCCATGGGTACGGGCACCCGCGGGTACCGTAACCGCATGGGCAGGGTATGGGCACACTTTTATACCCATGGGTAACACCCATACCCTACCCGTTAAGTCATGGGTAGGGTACGGGTATAGCCTTGTACCCGCGGGAATACCCATACCTTGCCCGTTTGTGAAATAATGTTATTTTGTCATCAATTAGTCATTAATTTGTCATGTGACTCGTCTACTCCCATTGACTTAAGAGTATGTTATGGTTTCTAAATTTTTATATCAGTCATTTACTCATCTACCTATTATTTAGCTGAGATAATTGATTTTTTTATCAAATGTGCTATCAATGAGCGTAAAATTGTGAACAAATTGTGTACTATTTGTTCTACCCGTTGGGTACCCAATGGGTACGGGTAACCGTCGGGTATGGGCATGGTTACAGTTTCATACCCATGGGTACGGGTATGGGTAGAATTTTGTACCCATTGACTATACGGGTATGGGTATGGTATTGCTCTACCCTACCCATACCCTACCCATTGCCATCCTTATGAGAGACTGGATGAACAACATGTCAAGTACGCGGCCATGGGCGCGTACACAAGCTACGAGATGTATAGGCGGATCGTTGACATGAGGAACTGTCTTCTTCTTGGCCCACACGAGCGATCGATCCACAGAGCAGTGGCGGGAGCATCACAAGAAGTAGATGACTATATGATCGTTTCTCCTACTTTAGAATGCATGCAATTTGTTTATTGAGGTGTGTGCGAACGATCTGTACAGTCCTTATGTAATTGGATGTTTATTTCAGTTATATATATACATGTTATTCTACTATAGACATAACAAATCACACGGCTTATTAGCAGCAATCGTCTCTATTATTATTGGTCTTCCCACACATTTCTGATTACGGACCTGTTTGCAGCGTATCACACACATCTTCTTCAGTTGAACCATTTCCATTGTGTTGCCTAATCACACACAGTTCATCCTAGTGAACCTTATGCTATATATCACACACGCCATCATCTGGCTGCCCATTTCTTTTGTTCCTCCTCATCCCAAACAGTTAATTGAACTGAACCATTTGCCCTGCATCGCACACGCAACTAAAATCTGAACCGTGTTTGATGCATCTGTCATCGAAAACATATTGCACCTTTTTTGATGGTTTTTTGCACCACCGTTTGCGATTATAGCATCGCACACAGTTTCATCGAAGGGTCTCTTATCGTAGTGTCGCGTTTGGACCATCCTGCAGTAATGTGAGCGCCTGGCGCCTCGCGCTCTGCGCCCTCCTCGCGGAAGCGCGCGCTGAAGCACACCTCCACATGGTGCCCGAGTGCCACCCTCATGACGTTGGCCGGGTCTGAGGCCCTCTAGAGGAGAGCCCCTGAGCCCCGCCCAAGAGGAGCGCCGGGCGCGCCTTCCTATGCGAGGTGGGAAGGCGCCCCGTCAGTGGGTGCAGGTCGTGAGGTAGGGCCACCGGCCGCCCCATCATCCTGAGGTCCTAGGTGGAGCAGCTGCTTCTTATTCTTGGAGACAGCCTCAGGAGGGTAGACAACACCCTCATCGTCTGGGTCCTCGACAACCGTAGCCTAGTAGGCGCGCTCAAGAGAGCGTGCCGCGTCCTTTTCATCGCAGTCAATCCTGATGATGCCGCAGTTTCCTGGCTTCTTGAGGACATTGTATCCATGATGAGTCGCAACCATGAACATGGCCAGGGCTGGATATCCAAGGATGGCATTGTACGGGAGGTGAATGTGGGCGACGTCGAAGTCGATGAGCTCGTTGCGGTAGTTGTCGCACTTGCCAAAGGTGACAGGGAGGCGGATCTCCCCTATCGGCGTGGTGGAGCGGTCGGTCGCTTCTGAGAAAGGCTTGGTAGGCTGCAGCTGGTCGTAGGGCACCTAGAGTCAGTCGAACGTCTTGATGGAGAGGACATTGAGCCCCGCACCGCCATCAAGGAGAGTCTTGGTCACGAGGACATTGCTGATGGTAGGCGAGCAGAGCATCGGGAGGGCGCCCACAGTGGCCGCGCACTTGAGCTGGTCAGAAGAGTCGAAGATGATGGCGTACTTGGACCACTTGAGCAGGAACGTCGCCTTGAGCTTGGGGAGGGCCGCGTTCACCTCATGAGTGAACTTCTGGAAGATGCGATGGGAGGCAAGGGCCTCAGCGCTGCCAAGGATGCAGGTGATGGCATGGGGCTGTTGGAAGCCCCCAGCCCCATCCTCTTGGTGGTGGTCGTCATTCCTTCTTGGTGGTGGTGGTAGCGGAGGAAGGCTAGCGTTGCCCTGAGGAAAATCATCGGGAAGCTGATCCCTCTAGGCGCCCTCGTGATGCTGGCCCTGCCAGCGGTCCTCACGAGGATGATCGCGCCAATCCTCGCGGGGGTCGCGGTTGTCCTAGCGTCCTCCGCCTCAACCTCCTCCATGGTCGTAGCCTCTGTCATTGCACTCTGGGCGGCGACCAATGCGCCCGTCGCAGATGGCCCTGAGCTCTTGGCAGTCATCGGTGTTATTGTTATGCATGTTGTGGAAGACGCAGAACGGGCGACTGCTCTTGGATGACTCCGGGTGGTCGCAGCAGCGCTTCATCTCTGGTTCGGCCGTGAGCACAGCTGGCCCCTTCTGCTTCACATCCTTGGCCTTGGCATTCTTGTCTTCTAGTTCAGCCTCCGGAAGCTCCAGGAGGGAGAGGTGACCTTCCTCAGCTCTCGCGCAATTGGTTGCCATGTTGAACATCTATAGAGCCGTGCACAGGTCCTCGTGTATGGCGAGCTCTTCCTTCATCTTGATGTCCCGGACGTCATCAGTGAACGCCGAGATGATGGCCTCGTCCGACACCTTGGGAATCTTGACGTGAACGCTGTTGAAACGCTGGATGTATTTGTGCAAGGTCTCTCCTGGCTGCTGCTTGATGCACTGCAGGTCACCCGCAGCCGGTGGGCGGTCGTGAGTGCCCTGGAAGTTGGCGACGAAACGCTCTCGCATCTCGTCCCAGGAGGAGATCGATCCTGTGGGGAGGTTAAGGAGCCACGAGCGTGTGTCACTTTGAGGGCCATGGGAAACCAGTTCGCCATAACCTTCTCGTCGCCGTTGGCCACCTCGATACTCAGCTCATAGAGCTGCCAGAACTCGACAGGGTCAGGGATGCCATCGTTATCGGAGTAACTGACTAGGAGAGTAGCCTGATCGGCACCCCATGGCATTTCAAGACATCGGGGCTAGTTGCGCCCCTCACACCTCTCGGACGAAAGGCCAACCCTTTGGGCCGCTTGGTCCGACGGGCCAGCTGCTAGAAGGCGGCGGGCTCTCAGAAGTCAGCCACGAGGGGGCCGACTCTTATCAGGTGGCCCCTCGTCCCCTCAAAGTTAGCACCCACTTAACCACGACGAGACGAGGTGTGGCTATAGTACGACATGCCACCCCTGAATCCAGGGTGGAATGTGGCCACAATGCGGGTGTACCAAGCGGACACCCCTCGCCCAGCGCGGCACTGTTGCCACGCAACCCATGACATTACCTACGTCAGAGGGAGTCGTGCTCCCACGATGGGTGCTCGGTACGGCCCGCAGGCAGTGGGCCCTACCTGTCAGCGAGCCGCTAGAAGGCGGCGAATCCCAAGCAGGCGGCCTCGAGGGTGGGCCGACTCCTAGCAGGCGGCCCTCCTTCCCATCAGAGTCTGTGCACCATTAATCTGATGAGATGGGGTGTGTCTACAGTGAATGCCCGCCAGTCAGCGGGACTGTAGCCATGCTCCCCCCGACAAAGCCTCCGTCATCAGCGGTGAGGTTACAGTATAAAGCAGTCAACCTAGACCGCAGGTGGCGGGCCCTACCTGACGACCGAGTTCACGGCACCGGCGGGACCCACCAACCGACAGGCCCAAGTAGTCGGTGCAGAAGCCGGCACCCAGAGACACTGATGGCCGGGTCCTACACCCGTCCGGATTACCATTGTACCCCTGGGGGGCAGGCCTTTATAAACCCGCCAGGCTCACCCATGCAAAGGGTTCAGAAGACTTGCCATCATACCCACACCCATAGAAGGAGGAGATAGAGCTAGCCTTGCCCTTCTTCCTCCTCTAGCCGAAACAGCTGAAGGAGGACACTTGTAGCTACTCTATTGACGATAGTCATCATGCGGAGACCCCACAAAGCAGGACTAGGGGTGTTATCTCCACGGAGAGCCCCGAACCTGGGTAAACCTCGTAGGCATTCGAGGTCACGCTCACTCCCGCTTCTAGAGCCTGGAGACGTACTCTTGTCCCCCTCCATGATAAGCCATCCCTTGGCATATGTCGTTAGATATCCCGACATTTGGCGCCCACCATGGGGCAAGGTGCACCGTCGTCCGGAAACATGTTTTGGACGGGAACCCTCTTAATACCTGGCGAGTGCAGCCAGCCCGGCACGCCCGATGGCACTTGCGTCGACGCGCTGCGTGGCGTGGAAGCCGCTTGCGCCGCGGGCTGCCTTGCTGATCTCATCGGCGGGATCCGCCTCTCCGACGAGCATGCGCCCGATGCGGAAGCAGCCAGCTCCGAGAGCTACCTCATCGACCTCCTTGGCAAGCTCCACATCGGCAACGAGCCAGCATCCAACCTGGAGTCTGTCGGCTCCACCGACCCGCCCGTCGAGATGCTCATCAACTTCGGTGCAGCGTCCATCGATGCCTCCCCCAGCAACGTGGTGATCATCAACGACCCGCTACCTCCTGCTGTCAGCGGCACTAGTGCCAACACCGTCACGGAGGTGCTGGTCACTAGCTACGACGGAGCCTCTAACGGGGCCGGCCAGGACCCGCTGCAGGCGGCAATGCAGGGTCTGTCTGCTCCCATGGTGCTAGGCACTGATGGTGCGAAGCTGGAGACATTCCGTGTCTCGCTCCTCGATAGGGCCAACAAGCTGGTGGCCATGAGGCACCTCATCGAAGCCTACCAGTGTGAGATCCACTGCGCTGTGTGCGGCACGATCCGGCAGCGTGATCCAGCCATCACCAGCATGCTAGGAGCCGAACGCGTGGTCTATGCCACCCTGATGGAGAACATGCGCGCCGCCCAGGCGGCGGCAGACGAGCTAGACCACCTAGAGGGCAACGAGCATCGCTGGATGATGGCGCACCTCCAACAGCTCCTCAATGCGGCAACCGCGCAGCAAGAAGATGACCGCCGCGTGGTGGAACCCGGCGTGCAACCCGAAAACCTCCCCCCCTAGCCGTGAGCATGGGCGACCTCCCGGTTGCCGACTTGTGGCGCCCGCGATTGACGAGACTAAGAGCCGGCTGCTAGCCGCAGCCACACACGTATCACGATCGAGCGCGACAAAGATGGCCGCCCTCGAGCAGTGGAACGGCGGAGCGATCGTCCGCCTCCTCCTCGTAGGGAGGGGCACGCTTCCTCGCCGCCTGTTGAGCTAGGCCGGCTAGGCCCCCGTGAAGGAGTCAGAGAGAATGATGCCCGCCACCGAATCGATCGGCTTGCTCAGTCCTTGGCGGTAGAATAAGAAGATGCAATCGGCCCGGTCTTCTTTGGCCCCTGCATTCGTGACGAGCCCTTCCCCAAAGGGTTCTCGCTCGCTCGAGACACTCCCAAGTGCAACGGCTTCGTGAAGCCAGAAGATTGGCTGGTCGACTACTCCACGGCCGTCAACATAGAAAATGGCAACAAGCGCGTTGCCGTGAAGTATGTTCCGCTCATGCTCCAGGGCACGGCCCGGACGTGGTTGGACAGCCTCAAGCATTACAGTGTCGACAGCTGGCTGGACTTTGCCGGTTTCTTCATCCACAACTTCACCAGCACCTACAGGCAGCCGCCCATGCCCCGCCAGCTCTCCATCTGCGACTACCTTACGCGCTGGGCTGAGCTGCGCAATTCCCGCGAAGGGGTGCACAAGGTGCAGTCCATAGAGTACTTCACCGCCGGGTGCAGAGAAGGCACCCTCCTCAAGCACAAGCTCCTCTACGACGAGCCGACCACGCTAGACGAGTTGCTGATCATAGCAGACAAGTACAACATGGCCGACTCCTCCATGAAGTTGTAACTGCAAGTAGACATGTCCGGGTAGGTGAGTGAGGGAGTCCTGGATTAGGGGGTCCCCGGGCGTTCGGGCTATGTGACGTGGGCCGGACTAGTGGGCCGTGAACATACAAGATCAAAGGCCTTCCCCCGTGTCCGGATGGGACTCTCCTTTGCGTGGATGGCAAGCTAGGCGTTTGGATATTTATGTTCCTTTCTCTGTGCACCGACTCTGTACAACCCTAGTTCCCTACGGTGTGTATACAAACCGGAGGGTTTAGTCCGTAGAGACAATCATAATCATACAGGCTAGACATCTAGGGTTTAGCCATTACGATCTCGAGGTAGATCAACTCTCGTAACCCCTATACTCATCAAAGTCAATCAACCAGGAAGTAGGGTATTACCTCCATTAAGAGGGCCCAAACCTGGGTAAACATCATGTCCCCTCTCTCCTGTTACCTTCAATCCTCAGACGCACAGTTGGGGACCCCCTACCCGAGATCTGCCGGTTTTGACACCAACATTGGTGCTTTCATTGAGAGTTGCACTGTGCCATTGTTAGAAGGCTGGATGGCTCCATCAATCGTCTACAATAAGGCCGCCTTGAAGGAGACTTTTCTCCCCGGCCAAATTTTCATATTCGGCGGCTTCGCACTGAGGGCCAACTCGATTGGCCACCTGGAGCAGATCGATAGCTACGCCCCTGGTCATCAAATCAGTTTTGGAAATCTGAACTACGTCGCCGATATCCGAGGAGACTTGATCTTCGAGGGGTTCGTGACGCCGACCACCTCTCTAGCCTTAGATCCGGAGCAAACTGCTAGGTCCGAAGATGGGAGTGTGGATCCCACCGGACTCTCCACAATTATGGAGCTCACCTACCACAGATACAGATAGGACTGTGTCATCGGCAGGCCTAGAGCCTAGCCGGACTCCCCTCATCACTGAAGGGCCGGACTCATCCCCAGATCCTAATTTTGGACTCTCGAGGACTGCGGCAAGCGGGCGGCACCCGGAGGCCTTTTCCTCGCCTAGCGCCAAAAGCTCTTGTTTCCCCGGCCAACCCTCACTTTTAAGCGAGGCCCTGGACCTAATGCGATCCCTCACCATTGCAAACGAATCACTGTCGAACTACGCCCAACCCATGCTAGGGGCTGAGAACGAGGAATTTTACGTCCCACCCACCACCCACTTCATCGCCACTATCCATGATTTAACCGACATGCTCGACTACGCCTCCGAAGACATCGACGGTGTGGACGACGATGCCGGAGACGAGCAAGGCCAAAACCCGCCGTTCATTGGACGCTGGACGACCACTTCCTCATATGACGTATACATGGTGGACACACCCAAAGAAGATGACGGCGATGGTGACAAGGATCCAGTCGAGAACAAACCTTCTGAGATACCACCAAAGCGTCGACGTCAGCGGCGCTGCTCTAAATCTCATCACGAAAAAGATATAAATACCAGCACCAGAGACAATAATACTCCAGAGAACGCCGAAGACCAAGAAGCCCCGCCAAACAAGCATCCGAACAGGATGATTGGGAGGAAGGGCAAGTTAACTCTGACGAACCGGTAGGGAACGAGGACTCGGAGGATAGCAACTATCTACCACTCTCCGAAGACCATGTGAGCCTCGGCAAAGAAGATTTCATCATGCCAGAGGAACCCCTCAAACAAGAATGCTTTATGCGCCAGCTAATCGCAACTATGAGAAGCCTCAAAAAGAAGCAGCAACAACTCCAATCCGAACAGGATACACTCAACGGTAGATGGACTAAAGTCCTGGCAGCTGAATAGTACGTCCTCGTACACCCACTAAAGAGCTACCTGAAGCGCAAGCTGCTACCCCATTTCGACGACGAGGCCCTGGAGCCTACACCGCCAACGCGTGAAGCTGTCGACAGACCTGACCGACCACTACGTGGCCAGGACAGAGCGGCAACTCAAGCCGAACACTAGCCCGCACCACCTCGCCTTAGAGGCAGAGAAGCAGCGGCTCCAGGATACACCTATGACATCCGACAGGACCTGGAAAATAGAGTCGGACAGACTAGATCAATCTACGGATCACGGGGGCATGCCCCAGCGCGAGAAGACGACTATCAGGCCTGGCGCGACAAGCATAACTATTCCCGGGCCGAAAACCGCATACGGACTTCATCCAACTGCGATGTGACGTGGCCCGATACAGAGGCACCGCACACCCCCTCTTCTTCACGGATGAGGCAATGGAGCACCAGTTCCTAGAAGGGTTTAAACCCGTGAACATCAAATCATACGATGGCACAACATATCCCGCAGTACGGATCGAAGATTTTCTTCTCCACATTCACATGGCTCGCGGTGATGATCTATGTGCCATCAAATAACTCCCACTAAAACTTAAGGGACCATCTCGGCACTGGTTAAATAGCCTCCCAGAAAATTCTATTGGAAGCTGGGCAGACTTGGAAGATGCCTTTAGACACAACTTCCAACGCACTTATATCCGGCCTCCAGATGCCGATGACCTCAGTCACATAGTCCAACAGCCCGGAGAGTCGACCAGGAAATTCTGGAGCATGTTTCTAATTAAAAAGAACCAGATTGGCGACTGCCCACACGCTGAAGCCCTAGCGGCCTTTAAGCACAGCATTCACAACGGATGGCTTGCCCGACACCTCGGCCAAGAGAAGCCGAAGTCTACGGCAGCCCTTACAGCACTCATGACCCGTTTTTGCACGGACGAAGATAGTTGGATAGCCCGTAGCGGCAATAGTACCGGCGACCCCGGCACTTCTGATACTTGATCGACCTTGCCAGATTCACGGCACCCCCAACAAGCCTGCCAACCATACCAACAGAAGTCGTTGGGTCTTTAAACATGCCGGTAAGTTAAATACGGAACATAAGGAGAAAGGGTCGCCCAACGAGGACGACGATGAGGAGCCTCGCCCACCGAACACAGGCGGACAGAAGAAATTTCCCCCCGAGGTTGAAACTGTGAATATGATATATGTTACTCACATCCCCAAGCGGGAGCGCAAGCGCGCGTTAAGGGACGTCTATGCGATAGAGCCAGTCGCCCCAAAATTCAACCCATGGTTAGCCTATCCGATAACTTTCGATCGCACAGACCATCCGACCAGTATCCATCACGGAGGTTCGCCCGCACTGGTCTTCGATCCAATTATTGATGGATTCCACCTCAGGCGAGTCCTCATGGATGGCGGTAGTAGCCTTAACCTGCTCTATCAGGACACAGTCTGCAAAATGGGTATTGATCCGTCAAGAATCAAGCCCACCAAAACTACCTTTAAAGGAGTAATACCTTGTGTAGTGGCCCGCTGCACGGGCTCAATCACATTGGAGGTCCTCTTCGGTTCGCCGGACAACTTCCAAAGCAAAGACTTGATCTTCGACATCGCCCCTTTCCGCAGTGGCTACCACGCACTACTTGGACGAACCGCGTTCGCTCGCTTTAATGAGATCCTGCACTATCCCTATCTCAAACTCAAGATGCCCAGACCACGCTGTGGCACCCCGGCTCAGAGAAACCAGAACGCCACGTATTCCAGCCCATATATCGAGGAGAAGTCTTCTGGAATACAACACTGCTTAGCATAGAACAAATCAACTCTTTATTATAATCTATAATGATACAAGGGGATTACATCGGCACGGCGACACTACGCCTGCCACGGTTGCTCTATGCAAGCAGCAGAACAACATCATGCAGCGGAACAACATCGATGGTGGTGAAATCCACTCCGCAGGGACTCTGGATGGAACGCTTATACACACACTCTGCAGCAGTTAGCACACTATACCCACACCATGGAACCCATGGCCTCGCACTCCCATTCGGGTGGACCAATGGGGTTCCGAAAAAATCGTCCTACTACCATGAGACTCTCCCGACCACTCCGACTCACTCCACACTGGCTAAGTCCTGGGTGGCCCCGTGCCTACCAAAGGCACCAACGGCCACCGTCGTGGGAAAACAATAAACGGTCCCAAACGGGGACAAGCCGGCTACAAAAACTACGGGCACACAAGGCTTATGTCCGCCTACCTGACGAGGGTAGCGCGCACCCATAACCTTGCCTCGTGGGAGGCACCGGCGATAGGCACGACAATAGACCCAGTTAGGACCCTCCCAAAAAGGCAAGTGTGGTTGCACTGGTCAGCTCGATATGGTGGCACCATGACACAGCCAACAGTTGTTCAAGTTCAATTTAATCCAGTTAAAACATGATGTAATTACAATGCATGAGCATGATATCAACATAAGCAGGGAAGTGCAACATAATCATCGAGCATAACCATAGTGAAACATTAACCAAATGAGCATGGAAACCTGACAAGCATAACATTACACATGAGCATGGCATGACCACTAGCATCATAAATAAATACCATGCAAGAACTCAACCAGAATACTACCAAGTAAGCATATAACCAACTAGATACAAGGTAACATGCATAGCTATGGCACTAGATAACAGATCGTAAACATGCATCCGAAAGAACACACTTCTACTACTACCAAGCATGACATATAACAATAGTATTAGTAATAAGTGCAAGATAACAAGATGTAGAAGAGCATAGCATGAAAGTGAACATAGATCTCTAAGCATCATCAAAACAATGACAACCGCATCAAAAAAAGCAAACATTTATTAAACATTCAAGTTAAAAACGATGGCTACTGCATGACTATCATGCAAGTGGTTTTTGTGGCTTTCCTCGGGTAGAAGAAATCACTGGGAAGACGTGCGCGAAGCTTGTGGAACGAATCGCCGGAAAACGTTCTCTCTCGGAGGGGCTGAATAAGGACAAGGGCAAAATGGGCATTTTCAAAATGCTAAAACATGGTGAAAATGAAATCAACAGAACGGGCTCCACGAAATGAAGAAGTGGGCTTTGGACTCACCTGATTTTGAGCTACGCTTAAAAAGATATGAGTGTTTGACTGCCAGGGACCCATCTGTAATGAAAATATTTTCAAACAGGGCCTTGACAGAAAAACAGAAAGCGCAATTAGAAAAATACGCTTTAAATGAAATAAAAACATATTCGTGGCTGAAGAAGACAAAAAGTGCGCTTTTGGTGGAGGAAAACATATTCTGAAGAATACGCTTTCACTTATCCACGTCAGCAGCTCGGGTAAACGCATGAGACTTACAGACGGGGCCCACCACTTATCCACGTGGACCGGTCCGAGTCAACGCCTCAGAGACCGACATGTGGGGCCCGGGGCTCCACGGACAGCTGGCGGGGTGACGTCTTCTTTCTCCATCGACGCCCGACGAAGTAGAGGGAGGGGAGCGGCGCCAGCGGCCGTCTCGGCTCCACCGGCCACCTCCGCCGACACTTCGGCCACCGGAGTGACCATGAAGAAGAGCCGCATCCGCCTGGAGGGTTCTTTCCTGCTGAGAAGCAGCAGAGGGAGCAGGGCTCCGATTCCGGAGACAGACGGCGGCGACGGCGAAGATGGAGTCGGGGTTACGTTTGAGGGCAAGGAGAGGCAGGGTTCAGGAGGGGTTCGTCGGGGTTAAGGAACTCTTCTAGAGGTGGAAAGGAGGAGGGATGGCCTCGGCCTCGAGGGAATTTAGGCGGATGGCCGTGGTGGCCATGGCGGTCACTCGCGGTGAAGAAGAGCTCCGAGGTGCGGGCAGGGGGCTAAGGAGGAGTAGAGTAGTGAGGGGGAGCAGTCGGTGAGCTTGGTAGCGATCTGGGAGAGCTTAAATAGGCGGGAGACAAGGAGGCCGAGCTGGCGTCTCCGTGGATACATGTCTGGTGCCGCGGACGCGTGTGCGTGATCGAGAGCTTGAAGGTAGGCAATGAGAGGGAGCAGGAGGGAGAGCTCACGGGGCCAAGGAAGCGCAAGGAGGAAGAAGACAGCGAGCTCTGAGCCAAACCGCCACTGTTTGCCCCTGGGTGCACGGCGGCTTGCGTCGGTGAAGAAGCGGATGGATGGTGAAAAGGGGTCGAGGGGAACGACGACAACGATAGGAAGACAAGGGACAAGGTCACACGCGCGAAGTCGACGAGAGGGGAGCGGACAAAGCAGAAACGGTGTGTCGACGCGCCATCACAAGATGCGCGCGCGCGACAAGCTTGCTATTAACGCGTCACCGCGCAATCGCATGTAGCAGGGGTGATGGGCTGGAACATGTTGTCTAGTGGTAAGTTCTTCCATGGGAGGTTTCAACTGCGGTGGTATATCGATGAAAAACGCTCTAGTTTAAATGATAATCAATTTTGAAGTTTACTGCAGTAAACTTGAATGTGCACTGGTGAACAACAGGAACTTGATTGGAGCCAAAGAGTTTGTCTGGGGTGATTAGCTTAGGAAGGACTATAATTCTGGAGAGTTTGAGGAGATTTGGATGAAGATTTAATATGGTTACTAAGCAACTGCCAAATCTGGTCAGAAACTAAATCAGGAAGGTGTACTCACATGGAGAAGCCACTTGAGTTGAAATTTGGCAAAGCTTAGTGATTTGGCCATACTAAGATGCTGTAAAAATTTCATACCAATTGGACAAGCCAAAATGGTACTTGCTTCACAAAATCCTTGCTGACCAGAAGCTTGCAGTAATTTCAGAGAAATATGGGCTAAGTGAAATGGTGCCAAATTTGGTGGAGATATGTTATTAGGGTAGGAGAACAATCTGGTAATTTATCATAATTAATGAAGCACTATAAAATGCACTTCCTTCACAACCTGAAAATATTGCCAGAAACAAAGATTTGGTCCTGTGCTCACATAGATGATTGGATGGAGCTGAAACTTGGAGGGGTGTGCTAATATGATCACATGAAGGAGTGTGCAAAAGTTCAACTCATTTGGGTACTCGTAGCTAGTACTTCCTTCACAATGCCTTGTGTCTGACAGAAAGATTGAAAAATTGCTGGGAAAGATTGGCTAGGCAACTAAAGTTGAATTTTGGCATGAGGCAATTATTTGGACATAAGAAAATGCCCAAAAGGTTTAGGAGCAAACAAGATAAGATAAATGACACTTCCTTCACAAAGTGCCACTCTGGACAGAAACGAAGATTATTTTTTGGACAATTATTATTGGGCTAGGACAGGAAAGTTTGGGCATATTTGAGCAACATATGACAAAAAGGAATTATGAGAATTATTTGGGAATTTTCGGATGGACAGAAATATAGGTTGCTTCACAACCTAGGGCAGACAGGGTTATTCCTTTAATAGAAAAAAAGGAATATTCCCTAGAAAAATATTTTAGGGTTTGGTCAATGTCGTGGTTTTGTCACGGCAGATGTCCTCTCGAAAGGACTTAGTCATGGAGCCACCGCTACGGGTTAGCTTGAAGGGGTTAAAGCGGACAAGGGACGCAAGAGAGTTTATACTAGTTCGGCCCCTTCGATGAAGGTAAAAGCCTACGTCTAGTTGTGATGGAATTGATGGGGTTTCGATGACCAGGGAGCGAATATGCTTCGCCTAAGTCTCGAGTTGTTTTCTGTTGTCCTGAACCGCCGGCAGGTCATCCCCTTATATACATGGGTGACACCCATCGGTTTACATAGTCCTGAGACCGGCTCATAAACGTGTCCGGTTCGGTCTCCACACTTTCTATATTACAACACAAGTTACATACTAATGCCGGTTCACGGCTACAGGCCTTAAACCGGTTCTGGGCCTTGGGCCCTTACATAACATCCTCTTCTGCTTTCATGGGCTTCAAGCATACTCAACTACTGATGAAGTTAACCCGGCCTGTCCTGGCCGGTTTACGCCCGGTAGTAATATCCCCAACATTAGGCCCCAGATTGATTTGAACAAGTTCATGTCAATCCTTAGTAAAAACTTCGTCTTCAACATCTTCTCATAATTTGGTAAACCACCGTGACGTCATCTTCTCAAATCATGGTGAACCGGCGTGACGTCATCTGTTAAAAAACTGTGTATGATACATCTTCATTAATGGGTCCCCGTCAATCGAGGCGACAGCTCCGCCTTACTTCCAAATTTCTGGCCCCTCCATTTTCGCGCCTGACACTTATCCCTTGTCTTTATAAATAGGACCGAGGGGTCGTTTTATTTTCCCCCTCGTGCCTCTTCGCGTCGTCCTCCTTGCGCCGCTCAGCCTCTGGAGCTCTGCCGCCACCGTCGACCATCATCTCTGCTCCGACCTTGGCCGCTGCATCACCCTGAATGCACCAGATAATCGGGCGCCCTTCCACTTCTTCCTTAGCACGGTAAGTTCTCTGCCCTTTCTGACATAGATCTGTTCTAGGGTTTCAACGTTCTTTGGTGTTCTTCAGTCGTTCTTTGTTCATACGATGGTTCTTGATAAACTCCTGAATATCTGCTCTATATAATGGTAGCCTTTAGCCTCTGTTTCCACTTATGTATCTCAAAAACAGTAGATCTCCTCCGAACCTTCACTCATTGGTCCAGTACTACTTCTTAGGTTTTGAATATATTTCCCTTTTTTGATATGCCTTAGATCCAAAACTACAACATCAACTTGTGAAACCCGTTTTCATTCACTTACACATTTGCAGTCTTGACTCTTCGATATTTAGACTAGGCGGTTTAACTATCTACCAAAAATGACAACTCGGTATACACCATTAGTCCCCTTGTTGAACTGCCAAACCCTTTACTAGGGCACTGTTGCATTGTTGAACTCTGGTTTATAGATAGCTGACCCCGGTTTAGTAAATATGCGTCATCATACAACTATCCAACGTATTCTTGAACCGGTAATTACTGTATTGTAGATCTTGCCATGGCTAAACAAGTGTATGAATGCAACTGGGTCCCTTCTCGAGTGACTGAGGACCAACCGAACAATCTGGTCAAAACGGGCGCTTTAAGCGGGAAAAACGTCATTCACTGGAGGATCCCTGGCCCGGAATGTCCTCCTACTCCCAAAGAAGGAGAATTTATTGTTTTTGCTAATCATTTAAGCCGGGGCTTCAACCCTCCAGGTTCAAAGTTTTTCCAGGATGTCTTAGCCAACTTTCAACTGCACCCAGAAGATATCGGTCCTAACTCCGTAACCAATATCTGCCACTTCCAAGTCTTCAGTGAGGTTTACCTTCAGGAGGAACCTTCAGTAGAGCTATTCAGGGACTGCTTTCACCTGAACCATCGCACAGAATTCAAAGACGGATCCAACACAGAACTTGGCGGTATGGCGATTCAGAAAAGGAAAGAAGTCACCTTCCCTCATGCCAATCTTCACAGTCATCCCAAGGAATGGAACCATACATGGTTTTACTACAAGGATACCTATCCTTCTGAAGAAAATCCCTTGTCGGGTTATCGTCCGGAACGTCTGAGCAATACACACCCTTTTCCTCAGAGGCTAACTGCCAAGGAGAGAACCAAATATGCTCCTCAACTGTCCAAGCTTAGGGCCTTCATGGCAAACGGGTTGACAGCGGTTGATTTTGCTCGCTACTGGATATCCTGGAGCATACTGCCCTTAAGCCAGAGCCCCGGTTTGATGTGTGATTATACAGGAGATGTAAAGGATGCTCAGCGGCACATTGATATCCAGCTTACAGATGACGAAGTTACTGAAGCTGTGAAAAAGATGTTGAATGAACCGGAAGATGTTTGTGCTCAAACCGGCCTACCCACTTTCTGCGCCATTAACAAACCACCAGTTGTAAGAATCACACCTTCTGCTTATCTAAAATTTCCTTTGTCCAAATATTCTCTGAAAATGTTATGATTTTTAACAGGGCGATGATCCATTGTGGAACAAGAAACCTCCACAAGATAAACCGGTGAAGCCAACCGGCAAAAGACTAAAGCTGTGAAGAAACCTGCTAACAAGAAGAGAACCACTGCATCCTCCGATCCACCGGCTGACGATGATGTGGGTAACCCGGATCTTGAGGTAGAACTTGACTCACTTGGTTTATTTTTCATACGCCTTATTGATGATGATTATTACCAGGACGACGCTGAAGTCAGTCACGCCGATGTTGTAGAGATAATCATCCTTTCCTCCGATTCAAACTCTTTGCCTTCACTAAAAACTCGTCGGGCAAACCGGAAAGTTAAATTTTCTCATCCTCTTGCTTATTTGGACCCAAACTTTCTTGTGAAGACACAACAGCACGAGGCTCGCCGCACAACCTGGCACAGCGGCCAGGTAGTTACCTCTGCCGGTTTACCGAACAGTCCGGTTCAGAAACACCGTTCAGAGGTCTCTAATTCTCTTGTCACTGCATGCCCTAAAGCGTGTTGTTTTCGTCAACCTCTTAATCCTTCTGATTCCAATTATCAGGGCACTTCCCATTCCTCCTCTGGTGAGTCGTCAGCTACCAAGCTTCCACCGCTCAAAACGGTCATTGGGTAAGTTGTTCACTTGCCTTATCTTTAACATGTATTTTATATGTTATACTGACCTTCATGCTTTACTTTCTTAGTGCCAAACCCAGACCAAGCAAGAAAGCTCGCCTGAACAAAACGGTAGAGGAAACTACAGCTGCTGAACCGGAGAGAATACCAGACCCTAAAGAGGCCAACCTTGATGACGTGCTGAATGATCCACCACCACAAGTCCATGACTTTGTTGCTGAACAAGCAGAAGTTGACACCACAGGCCCTGTTGACCAGCCGACCAGCTCTATCCGGACTGATAATCCGGCTAGTCCAGCAAAGAATATTGACAAACCGGCGACCCCAGTACAAACCGGTGAAGAAAAATATGATGATGTCCTTATTACTGGCTTTGGCCATACTGAACCAAGTAATCTTGTGCTTTGTCAAAACATACTGCCAAAGAGGAATTCTCTGCGGTTGGCAAAGGCAAATGGAATGCTGATTTGTCAACATATGCCGCTCTGAATGCTCAAGATCTCCATTCTGGCTAACTGAACCGGTTGTATACCAGCCGCGATTATGAAGCTGGTCTGGTCAACATGATGAAGGAAAAATATGAGGTAACTTCCTATATGCTTCTCTGCTTGTATTATTTCCTAGCTTATCAACTCCAATAGCCCCCAAGTGATGGTTTAAGATATCAACTTAAATCGGGACTTGTTAGTAAGTATTCACTATGAACCACAAGTGCATCTTTAACGTTGCTGACGTAGCCCCCAAGGGCCGGTTTAACTTTATAAGGATAAACCGGGACTTTATAAAAGAAAATTTCTGTATCAGCAGATTTTGAATAAACAGCCATTAGCCCCCAAGTGCCAAGTTGAATACTTGTATTGAGCTTGGGACTTTGTAGAAACTGTATGATGAAGAGCAAATATGCATTAGCCCCCAAGTACCAAGGGCATAACTTGTTATGTGGTTGGTACTTCAAATTTGTACTGTCATGTCATAAAATAACTATCTCTGTGCAGGCTAAACTGAGCAAGAGAGAAAATCAAACCGCGGACCTGCAGGAGAACCTTAAGTCGCAATAGACAGAAACCTCCAAAGCAAAGGAAGAATTGACCAGCGCTTTGAGTGCTATGGATAAACTTAAAGATGGCTTCAACAAAGAGCGGGCGGATTGGGCGACAGAGAAATCCGCTTTAACGCAAAGGGCTGAAAAAGCAGAGGCCGCTCTTAAACCGGTGGTTGATGAATTGACCAGCGTGAAGCGACAGTGTCAGGACCCCGATTCCAAGTCACATCGATCTAGCCGGTAACACCTCATATCACTTTGCGGCCTCACGCACGGTATTCCCACGGGTGTCGCCTTACCATGGCCCGGGACCGTTTGCGCCTTTTGGCTCACGTATATGATAGTGTCGCTAGCATCCATATGACAAAGAACCCGGGCCGACATGGCTAGTTGTGAACCCAAGGCGGCGCTAACCCATGGGGACAGGCATACATGAATCACATCGAGCATGTCAGTCATCAACTTATGAATTCAGGCTGTAGCACTGGCTAACAGACTCGTATCCCGGCTGTAGCAAGCTAGGCAGACTCGGATATCACCGCGACATTTCAAGGGATGTATATAGGAACGAAGTGAAACACATGCCGCCAGTCAAGTGTCCAAGCAGAGTGCTGGGCTAGCAGGACTCGTGAACCGGCTGTAGCGGACTACTATCGCCGTAAGCACGAGACTACATTTCCCCATATGAGAGGCTGCCAAGGATAAACAACTAGTTTGTCGGATCCCACTCATACCAAGCATTTCAATCATACACGCAATATGCCCGATATGAGTACATACAACATGGCATCACAACAAAACTCTACAACTCAAAGTACTTTATTTAAGAGGCCCGAGGAGCCATACATAACATATCCATACAGTAGGGGTCACATGACCCAACACTCAAGTCATACAAACATACAAGCACATGCGAAGCAAACTAGTCCGAGTACGACTCTAAAAAGAAAGAAAGCTTGTTGAAGCCCTTCTATCTACAAAGGGCCCTTCACAAGCCTTGGATCACCACCGGGTGGCTAGTTCACTGCCGATGTCAAGGTCTACATAAAACCCATCGGAGGGGGCGTGTTGTCGCCTCAAAACATTAATTACAAACATGAGTACGGAGGTACTCAAAGAAGTCTTACAACAGTAATCCTATCATACATGCACATTCTCAAGAAGGTGGTGGAGTTATTGCAGCAAGCCAGCTTTGACTCTTGGCTAAGCTATCCTACGTGGCACCACTTGAAAAGCATTTGTCGCACACGAGTCCACTAATCACCATCACAATACTCCACCGTGGATCCTCTCTCACAACCCACGAGAGGGCCATCCGCTGCACTCACACTTATCTTGAGGCTTTTAGTAGTATCCATTTACTTGTCTATGAACCGTATAGGTGACCAAGTAGTCCTTATCATGGACGCGGCTATTCAAATAGTTTTATACCCTGCAGGGTGTACTTCTTCACACACGCTCACCACTTACCGCCGCTTACACGACATGTACTGCAACCTTCAAGCGGAAGCCCAACGTGGGTGTCGGCCACGACCTGACTAAACACACGAGTCCCGAGTCCAGTTTATCGCCTATTCGGTTCCATCCGCAGGGAGTCCGTCCGAGGTTTCCACTAACGGCCCCGAATGATGTGTGCAGGGTTCCCGAGACACCAAACGGGTGAATCGGTACACCGGACCACGTGCCTATCGCAACACAACCCACCCCTAAGGTCAGCGCTGCGTGCGGCCCCCAGCATGCTACAAACACCAGAAACTACTTGCAGCTCCCGGACTGAGGACAAGAGTGGTTAATAAGTCGAGAGGGTCAATTAAGGATCCCAATGCGTGGTATTAGCTAAGACTTAAATCACACACAGATCTCAGTTCTTAGGGACGGCTTCAATGAAACAACCCACCATGTACTCCTACATGGCCTCTCATCGATACCTTTACCAAAACATGTTCAACACTTTCACTCGAACCCGACACAACCTTTCACTCCAGCCATCATCCCGATGAGCCGACTTGACACAACTCTAAGCATAGCAAGCATAGCATGGTAGGAATCACAAACATGGCTCAATCAACTCCTACACATACTAGTGGGTTTCATCTAGTTATCGTGGCAATGACAGTCATGCAAAGGAAGTGGGTTCAACTACCGCAGCACACAACAGTTTGAATCGCGTTGTCTTAATGCAGTAAACAAGAGCGTAGCAAGAACATGGGTTTGTATCGAATGATCAATGGGTTGCTTGCTCGATGTAGTGGTGGTAGGATACCGCCTTCGACGGATATTCGGATTATCCTGAGGCGTAACCTATCACGAAAGACACACCGAAAATAAACACACATGGCAATATGCAACAATATGATGCATGCTATGACATGGCAATATGAATGTGTGTTGGCCTAATGCAAGCTGGAACAAAAAGGGATGAACTCATTTGAATCAAAGATTCAAATGTTAGCTCATTTAACATAGCCATAAAGGTGCATTATCTTAATCTGCTTAAACAGCAAGGTTAACTTGTTCTATCATGCATGAAACCTTTACCAATGGATAGAATGGATTTTTCTGATCATTTTTCATATATAAATCTTTGCATTTGGAGTTACAGATTAATTTCTATGAATTTTGAAGTTTGAACTATATTCTGAATTTCCTATAACAGTAATAATTCCAGAATTCATTTATCACACAAGAATGCGTCAGATGACGCAGAGGTCAACGGGACGCCCAGTCAAACCGACCAGTGGGTCCCGCATGTCAAGAATTAATTTAACTAATTAAAATTAGTTTAAACTAGCTAGGTTAATTAGCGGGGGGTGGCCCACCGTCATAGGCTCAGAGAGTCAACCAGGCCCGCCTGTCAAAGTCGAGGTCAACTATGCGGCGCTTAGTCAGCCGCAGCCGACGCGGCGGCGAGAGTGGTTTTGGCCGTTCCGGCAACCAAATGAGCCGCGGAGGGCGTCTATGTGTAGCTGGGAACAACCCGCAGCTCTTGGTGGCGTTGGCTGGGCTCGGGGTGGCCGGAAACGGCGCCGGCGACGACCTTGGCGGCCGCCGGAGTTCGGGTGATGACGAACTCATGGCTACGGTGTGCGGTGAGGTGCGTGAAGTAGTGGGTTAGGCTCTACGCGATGCGGTGAGCATGTTAGACACCGAGGGGTGACCGGTGGATGGCAAGAAGCACGTCGGCGACGAGCTCCACGGCGGTGCGTGCGGGTGAGCGCCGTGCAGTCGCTACGAGGCTCGGGAGCGAGAAAGGAAAGGAGGGGGAGATAGCTGGGCTCACGGCGATCTCGAGGAAGCAATCTGTGCGGTCGGGGACGGGCTGGTGCGGTGGTGACGTCGATGGGGATCTCCGGCGACGGCGGAGTCGGGCGAGGTCGGTGCAGAGGACTCGGGCCACGCGAGTGCTCGGGGCTCGGATAGCTCGAAGAAGAGGAGGGCGGCGGAGCTCCTAGACACGACGGGATGGCGCAAGGACGAGGGAGAGCGCGACTACGGCGACGGTGCGGCTGGCAGTGGCGCTGGCCATGGCGTGGGAGAGCGAGGGGAGGAGCCGGGAGGAGGAGAGGTGTCTCGAGGGCTCGGGGAGAGAGAGGAGCGCTTCACGCCGGCAGCTCGGTGAGGGAAGCGGCGAGGCGGCGGCCAGCTGCGTGGCATGCATGCTGTGTCAGCTGTCGCCGAGCACTCCTCGCCTGCTCGGCCAAGCTAAGCAGCCAGCTGGCCAGCGGCCGGGCTGGGCCGGCGGTGGGCCGCTGGGTGGCGCCTGTAATGTTTTTCATTTTTTTCCTTTTTCTATTTTCTGTAACTTTGTGGACTTTCTAAAATACTTAAACAACTCCAAAATTCACCAAACTGCACTGGTCCTTAGTTGGAATATTTCCAAGATGGAACATTTTAGTTTGGGATTATTTGGGCATTTGAAATATTTTATATAATTTAAATGCCCAAACTCAAATACTTATGATTTAATTCAAAAACCTTAGGATGACCTAGAAAATTGTGCACCACTTTTGGCAGAGGCTCAACCAAAGCAAAGGTGATGAGCATTTTAGAAGGGCATTTCAGGTTCATTGAAAATAATTTTAGTAAGCCCTAGTTGGATTCAAAAGGGTTCTGGGGTTCTGTCTTCCCATTTCAAATTTCGATGAAAGTTAAACATGATGCAACACACTAATGCATGGACTAGCTAGGATGTGACAACTCACCCCACTCAAAAGAATCTCGTCCCGAGATTTAGGATCCGCTATAAAAAGGTGGATACTCAAGTCGAAGACGATCCTCCCTTTCCCAAGTTGCTTCTTGCTCGGAATGGTTTGACCATTGAACCTTGAGAAACTTGATATTCGACGCCGAGTGGTACGCTCGGCTTGATCAAGAATACGAACGGATATTCTCGATAGGTGAGGTTATCTTGGAGATCAAGCGTTTAGTGGTCCACTCCACGGATAGGATCCGAGAAGCAACGCTGAGTTGGGAAACGTGGAAGACATCATGGACTCGAAAGATGCGAGGTAGTTCCAATTGGTAGGCAACTTCTCCTCGCTTGGCAAGAATGCGAAGGGTCCAATGTAACGAGGAGCCAACTTGCCTTTGATACCAATCGATGGGTTCCTTCAAAGGAGTAACTCAAGGTAAGCCTTCGCCAATTTCATAAGCCATAGGCTTATGCTTGCGGTCATATTGGCTCTTTTGACGAGATTGGGCTGTTTTCAATTTCTCACGAATAACGCTAACCCGCTTTTTCCGCTTCCTCGGATCATATCCGGCCAAAGAGTTGTCTCTCCCGGCTTCGACCGTTAAGAGGCGCTCACATTTCCGCCCATAAAGAACTTCGAAGGAGCTTTGCCCAAGCTAGCTTGATAACTATTGTTATAAGCTTAACTCGCGAATGGAAGGCATTTCTCCCAATTCATGCCGAAGAGATGACAAGCTCAAGCATATCCTCTAGGATTTGATTGACTCGCTCTACTTGACCACTTGATTGAGGATGGAAGGCGGTGCTAAAGGAGAGACGAGTTCTATAGCATTTTGGAAACTTTCCCAAAATCGAGAGGTGAAGAGACTTCCACGGTCTGAGTTAATCTCCAATGGAACACCATGAAGAGACACTATTCGAGAGATGTACAAATCAGCTAGCTGGCTAGCGGTTATACTCTCACGAACGGGTAGGAAGTGGGCTACTTTGGAAAGACGATCGACGACAACGAAGATAGCATTATTCCTCTCTTGGTCCTGGGAAACCCGTAATGAAATCCATACCGATTTTATCCCATTTCCATTCAGAAAAGCCAAAGGTTGAAGGGTACCAGCAGGCCGTTGATGTTCTGCTTAACTCGACGACGACGCCGCAATTAGCAATGTATTGAGCGATTTCTCTCTTCATCCTAGTCCACCAAAACCTCCGCGAGGTCTTGATACATTTTAGTACTACCGGGATGAATGGTGAGAGGAGAGTCATGAGCTTCCTTAAGGATCAGCTTGTCGAGTTGTTGTTTCTGGGAACCACCAATCGGTTCTCAAAGAAGACAACACCTGCTCATCTATGGAGAAACACTTAGCAGCTCCGCTAGCAATGTTCTCCTTGATCCGAGATATTCCTCTATCATACTGCTGAGCAGTTATGATTCGATCCGTAAGGTTGAGTTTCGCCACCAGGGTGGAAAGGAATCCTCGAGGAACAATGTGAAGGTTAAGCTTACGAAATTCCTCGTGGAGAAAAGGTTGACTTTGTTGTAACATCAGATTGTTACAATAAGATTTGCGACTTAGTGCATCAGCCATGACATTGGCTTTGCCTGGGGTGTAAGATATTCCTAAGTCGTAATCTGTATCAACTCGACCCAACGCCTTTGCCTGAGATTCAAACCGTTGGGTGAAGATATATTTCAGACTTTGGTGATCGTGTAAATTTCGCAACGATTACCAAGAAGGTAATGTCGCCAGGTTTTGAGTGCATGGACCATCGCTGCAAGCTCTAGATCGTGTGGGATAGTTATCCTCATGTGGACGCAACTATCGAGAAGCGTAGGCAATCACATGACGATCTTGCATGAGTATGCAACCTAGTCCTTGTCGCGAGGCGCCGCAATAGATAATAAAGTCCTTAGAAAAATCTGGTGGAACAAGTACGGAGCAGATGTCGCGCCTTTTCAGTTCCTCAAAGCTGAACTCGCCTGTGGCGCCCATTCAACTTTTATCTTTCTTGAGGAGTTCAGTTAGAGGCTTAGCAACTTTAGAGAAATTCTCGACGGCGGCGGCAATAGCTCGCTAAACCGAGGAAACTCCGAACTTGCTTGACCGATTCAGTGGAGTCCAATCAAGGACGGCTTGAACTCGCCGGATTGATAGCAATGCCCTTACCAGAGATTACATGGCCTAGATAGGTCACTTCGCAACCAGAATTCACACTTAGAGAATTTGGCATAAAGGCGATGCTCTCAAGTTTCATCAATACTAGCCTTAGATGTTCGGCATGTTCTTCCTCATTCTTGAGTAGATGAGTATATCATCGAGGTATACCACTTACTAATTTATCCAAATACTCCATGAAGATTGAGTTCATTAACCGAGAGAAGGTGGCTGGAGCATTGGTTAACCCGAAGGACATGACGGTGTACTCAGATTGGCCATAACGAGTAACAAAGGCCGCTTTAGGAATGTCCCGTTTTGATTTTGATTTGATGGTAGCCCAACCTCAAATCCATCTTTGAAAAGATCGAGGATCCAGCGAGCTGATCATACAGATCGTTGATCCCGGGAGCGGATACTTGTTCTTGATAGTGACCAAATTGATGTGTCGGTAATCCACAACCATCCGATCCGCTCCATCCTTCTTCTTGACGAAGAGGACGGGCAAGCCCATGGAGATGAACTAGGACGGATGAAACCCTTTTGCAAGGACTCATCGAGTTGTTTCTTAAGCTCGCTAGTTCTAGGGGTGCCATCTTATAAGGTCTTCTAGAGATTGGAACGGTTCCGGAACAAGATCTATCACAACTCGACATCCCCGCTGTGGGAACACCGGCAGTTCTTCTCGAAAGACATCCGGAAAGTCACGGATCACCGGAATATCTTCGAGGTCCGAAGGGGTTGGCATTTAAGGAGTATAGCCGACGCTTAGACACTCGGGTTAAAACATTAACTGCCTTGCCCAAGGATGGGTGAGTTGAACAGTTCTAGTAGAGCAATCAATCTTAGCATAATGGGCTGACATCCACCCATACCCAAGATGATGTTTATGTCCGAGGACTTGAGAGCTATTAGAGATGCAAGAAAGACTAATCTGTCGACAAGAATTTCATTCCCATGACTTATTCTAGAGGTTTGCCATCTAGAACTAGGAGTCTGAATTTCCATGGAGGTGTGCATGTCACGTAATGTAGTGTTGTGCAATCGAGCATAGCTCTCGTAAATAAATGAATGAGATGCTCCAAGATCAAAAAGAACAGTTGCCGGATGACAATTAACAAGGAGCGCATCGAGAACGACGTTGGGATCCTCATGGGTTTCTCAACTGAAACATAGTTGACGTGGCCACGGCAGCAAGGGCAGCTGGTTTGGCGAGAGCACCTTTCCGCCGGGCTTACCACGGCCAATGACTTTCCGATCTGACTAGGGTTGTTCTGGGGACACTCACGGATGTAGTGGCCCGTCTCTCCACACTTGAAACAAGTTATCATATTGGGACGTGGAGCAGCATTAGCAGCAGGGCCACCATAAGTCTTGGGCGGTACATACTGCTGGTTGGGGCGAGGCGCCTCAAAGGATGGCCTCGAGTGAACTCGGGTGGCGAGCAAGTGTTTGAATCCAGACCCGCGCTTCGAGATCCAGAGCCGGATGAAGAACCAAAGTCACGGAGTGCTTATGTGAAGCTTCAAAGTCGACCGTCCAGTTTCAAGACCGATAGCCTTGTTGACTAACTTCGAAGGAGGTGCACTCGCAGCACGAAGATCACGGCGAAGCTCGGGCTAAGTCCCTTGCGGAACCTTGCTCGCTTCTTGGCGCCGGTAGAAACCTCTTCAGAGCATAACGTGCTAGATTTCCAAACTCATGGCTGTATGCATCCATAGTCAGCCTACCCCGGTGAAATTGCATAACTCTTCCTCTTACGATCCATGAGACCTTCCGGATGTGATGCTCACGAAAGCGGCACCGAATTCAGCCCAAGTAGTGATTTGTCCAACCGGGCGATAGCCTCATAATTCTCCCACCAAAGGCTAGCAGGGCCTTCGAGGTGATAGGCGCAAAGGTAACCTTATCAGCTTCAGCCACGCTGGCGTAACGTAGCTTGTGGTGATGCTGCGGCCACCATCCGCATCGAGAGGCTCAACGGAATGCTTTGAACTTCGTGGATACAGCTTGACAAAGTCATTGAGTGACACCAGATCATTCCTTGGCTGGCGTGCGGTATTCTGCTCAATCCGCCCAAAGAAGCGATTGGTCTCACGCTTGTTGCGCTCGCCTCCAACATAACCTCGCCAAAGAAGGCGGTTGAGGCAGATTTACATTCCTAGCTGCGCTGGCTTCTCCCTGCCCGAGCAGCAGGATTGTTATGGGTGTTGACCATCCTAGGAAACAAAACAACGGTTTAAACCAGGATGGCAGAATTTAGCAAGGAAGTGCGGAATGTAATGGATAACACGGAATGCGAGATGTTCATCCGTATGACATGGTAATATAAAACTGCCATATATATACCAACGGTCATACACACCATTCATAGTTTAGTACAAGCCCGACGGAGTACAACTACAGTGAAAGGCGTTACATCTCATCGGAAGCATTCCAAACTCCTATACATTATTTTTCTACACTTCCGGAATGATACACACTAAGTCATATTCCACAGGTCACACAGGACGGTGGAAATACAACTATTACAATACTAGGGATACTACTACTAACTCAGACAGCTCCGTAGTAGTCCTCATAAAATTCACCACCCAAGCCTGGAAGCGGAACATGATCATCCGGAAACAGATGGTCCTGTGGAGCTTGCGGACCATAGGGACTCGGATGTGGCCGTGGTCCAACAAACGGCGGCAGACGAGGTCCACGAGGAGGGGTGATGCCTCCTACCTCACGCCACTCCATAAAATCAGGCAGACCAGCCCGCACAGGGTACAAGTCCCTCATGTCCATGTATCCGGCTTGCACGGCAGGTGCAAACCGAGTCAGAGTGGCCCAGTGATCCGAGCGAGCATTAAAGAGCTCCATACGCAAGGCCCGATTTTCACGGTCCTTGTCTTCCAGCATCTCAGTAGTGGTGCGAAGGAGAGAGTCCTCATGGGATGCGTCGCTGTACATACCCTGAAGGTAACCATGCGCCCCAGGGAGGGATGCTGGCATGTAGCGGAAATCGGTGTTGCATAGCAGGGCAGTTCTGGCTCGAATAATAGTCATCATTGAGTAGGCTGCATCCTGCACGGACATCCCAATAGTGATCCCAAGTCCATAAGAACAGTGGAACGGACATCCCAATACATGAATCACATCGAGCATGTCAGTCATCAACTTATGAATTCAGGCTGTAGCACTGGCTAACAGACTCGGTATCCCGGCCAGCAAAGTTAGGCAGACTCCGGATATCACCGCGTGACATTTCCCGGCGGGATGTATATAGGAACGGCGGTGAAACACATGCCGCCAGTCAAGTGTCCAAGCAAGAGTGCTGGGCTAGCGGTGACTCCGTGAACCGGGCCAGTAGCGGACTACTATCGCCGTAAGCTAACGAGACTACATTTCCCCATATGAGAGGCTGCCAAGGATAAACAACTAGTTTGTCGGATCCCACTCATACCAAGCATTTCAATCATACACGCAATATGCCCGATATGAGTACATACAACATGGCATCACAACAAAACTCTACAACTCAAAGTACTTTATTTAAGAGGCTCCGAGGAGCCATACATAACATATCCATACAGGTAGGGGTCACATGACCCAACACTCAAGTCATACAAACATACAAGCACATGCGGAAGCAAACTAGTTTGAGTACAGACTCTAAAAAGAAAGAAAGCTTGTTGAAGCCCTTCTATCTACAAAGGGCCCTTCACAAGCCTTGGATCACCACCGGGTGGCTAGTTCACTGTCGATGTCAAGGTCTACATAAAACCCATCGGAGGGGGCGGTGTTGTCGTCTGAAAACATTAATTACAAACATGAGTACGGAGGTACTCAAGAAGTCTTACAATGTAATCCTATCATACATGCACATTCTCAAGAAGGTGGTGGAGTTATTGCAGCAAGCCAGCTTTGACTCTTGGCTAAGCTATCCTACGTGACACCACTTGAAAAGCATTTGTCGCACACGAGTCCACTAATCACCATCACAATACTCCACCGTGGATCCTCTCTCGTCAACCCACGAGAGGGCCATCCATGCACTCACACTTATCTTGAGGCTTTAGTAGTATCCATTTACTTGTCTATGAACTGTATAGGTGACCAAGTAGTCCTTTATCATGGACGCTGCTATTCAAATAGTTTTATACCCTGCAGGGTGTACTTCTTCACACACGCTCACCACTTACCGCCGCCATACCGACATGTACTCGCAACCTTCAAGCGGAAGCCCAACGTGGGTGTCGGCCACGACCTGACTAAACACACGAGTCCCGAGTCCAGGTTTATCGCCTATTCGGGTTCCATCCGCAGGAGTCCGCCGAGGTTTCCACTAACGGCTCCGAATGATGTGTGCAGGGTTCCCAGACACCAAACGGGCGAATCGGTACACCGGACCACGTGCCTATCGCAACACAACCCACCCCTAAGGTCAGCGCAAGTGCATGCCCCCAAAGATGCTACAAACACCGTAAACTACTTGCAACTCCCGGACTGAGGACAAGAGTGGTTAATAAGTCGAGAGGGTCAATTAAGGATCCCAATGCGTGGTAGTAGCTAAGACTTAAATCACACACAGATCTCAGTTCTTAGGGACGGCTTCAATGAAACAACCCACCATGTACTCCTACATGGCCTCTCATCGATACCTTTACCAAAACATGTTCAACACTTTCACTCTCGAACCCGACACAACCTTTCACTCCAGTTCATCATCCCGATGAGCCAGACCTGACACAACTCTAAGCATAGCAAGCATAGCATGGTAGGAATCACAAACATGGCTCAATCAACTCCTACACATACTAGTGGGTTTCATCTAGTTACTGTGGCAATGACAGGTCATGCAAAGGAAGTGGGTTCAACTACCGCAACACACAACAGTTTGAATCGCGTTGTCTTAATGCAAAGAAACAAGAGCGAAGCGAGAACATGGGTTTGTATCGAATGATCAATGGGTTGCTTTCCGATGTAGTGGTGGTAGGATACTGCCTTCGACGGATATTCGGATTATCCTGAGGCGTAACCTATCACGAAAGACACACCAAAATAAACACACATGGCAATATGCAACAATATGATGCATGCTATGACATGGCAATATGAATGTGTGTTGGCCTAATGCAAGCTGGAACAAAAGGATGAACTCATTTGAATCAAAGATTCAAATGTTAGCTCATTTAACATAGCCATAAAGGTGCATTATATTAATCTGCTTAAACAGCAAGGTTAACTTGTTCTATCATGCATGAAACCTTTACCAATGGATAGAATGGATTTTTCTGATCATTTTTCATATATAAATCTTTGCATTTGGAGTTACAGATTAATTTCTATGAATTTTTGAAGTTTAAACTATTTTCTGGAATTTCCTATAACAAAATAATTCTAGTAATTCATTTACTGTGTCAGCAATGCGTTAGGATGATGTCAGAGGTCAACGGGGACATCCAGGTCAAACTGACCAGTGGGTCCCGCATGTCAGCAATTAATTTAACTAATTAAAATTAGTTTAAACTAGCTAGGTTAATTAGCAGGGGGGTGGCCCACCTGTCATAGGCTCAGGAGAGTCAACCAGGCCCGCCTCGTCAAAGTCAGGTCAAATACGCTGGCGCTTAGCGGTCAAGCCCAGACGCGGGCGGCGAGAGTGGTTTTATTGCCCGCAACCAAATGAGCCGCGGAGGGCGTCTATGTGTAGCTGGGAACAACCCGCAGCTCTTGGTGGCGTTGGTTGGGCTCGGGGTGGCCGGAAACGGCGCCGGCGACGACCTTGGCGGCCGCCGGAGTTCGGGTGATGACGAACTCGTGGCTACGGTGTGCGGTGAGGTGCGTGAAGTGGTGGGTTAGGCTCTACGCGATGCGGTGAGCATGTTAGACACCGAGGGGTGACCGGTGGATGGCCGGAAGCACGTCGGCGACGAGCTCCGCCGCGGTGCATGCGGGTGAGCTCCGTGCAGTCGCTACGAGGCTCGGGAGCGAGAAAGGAAAGGAGGGCGAGATAGCTGGGCTCACGGCGATCTCGAGGAAGCAATCGGTGCGGTCGGGGACGGGCTGGTGCGGCGGTGACGTCGATGGGGATCTCCGGCGACGGCGGAGTCGGGCGAGGTCGGTGCAGAGGACTCGGGCCACGCGAGCGCTCGGGGCTCGGCTAGCTCGAAGAAGAGGAGGGCGGCAGAGCTCCTAGACACGACGGGATGGCGCAAGGACGACGGAGAGCGCGACTACGGCGACGGTGCGGCTGCGGTGGCGTCGGCCATGGCATGGGAGAGCGAGGGGGAGGAGCTGGGGAGGAGGAGAGGTGTCTGAGGGCTCGGGGGGAGAGAGAGTGAGCATTTCGCGTCGGCAGCTCGGTGAGGGAAGCGGCGAGGCGGCGGCCAGCTGCGTGGCACGCATGCTGTGCTCGCCGTCGAGCACTGGTCTCTGGCCAAGCCAAGCAGCTACCACCATTTGGCTGGGCTGGCAGGTGGGACGTTGGGTGGCGCGAGGTAATGTTTTTCATTTCTGTTTCCTTTTTCTATTTTCTGTAACTTTGTGGACTTTCTAAAAATACTTAAACAACTCCAAAATTCACCAAACTGCACCTAGTCCTTAGTTGGAATATTTCCAGCATGGAACATTTTAGTTTGGGATTATTTGGGCATTTGAAATATGTAATATAATTTAAATGCCCAAACTCAAATACTTATGATTTAATTTAAAAACCTTAGGATGACCTAGAAAATTGTGCACCACTTTTGGCAGAGGCTCTGAACCAAAGCAAAGGTGATGAGCATTTTAGAAGGGCATTTCAGGTTCATTGAAAATAATTTTAGTAAGCCCTAGTTGGATTCAAAAGGGGTTCTGGGGGTTCTGTCTTCCCCATTTCAAATTTCTGATGAAAGTTAAACATGATGCAACACACTAATGCATGGACTAGCTAGGATGTGACAGACAGGTTCATGCCATGAATGCAGCTGTATTTGGTAAGTATCCTTGTTTTCCGAATTGAGCAGACCTTTTCATGTAGCTTCCGGTTTACTAACTCTTGCAATGATACATGAACTCGTATATGCCACTTGGGACCGGATGTGCGGAAGAAGTTAAAAGCTGCCTACACTCTGATAGAGCAACTATACTCTGGTGCACAACGGATTATCTATACTGCTTCCCAGAACAATCCGCCGCCCACCTTGATCAAAGATACCCTTGAAAGGTTATCTATGCTCCCTGCCCGGGTTGAAGAGCTGAAGAAATCTGCTGCTAGAACAGGTGCTTTGAATGCCCTAATCCGAGCAAAAGCGTGGGTGCCTCACTTTGATCCTATTGAAGCGGCTCAAGGCTATCCCAGCTTGAAGGAAGACGGGAAGATCTCCAAATCATAAACCGGGAAGTGCGCCCTCTGGCTTGTCAACTGGTTGAAGAGGCGGATATGTCCCACTATCAAGCCAATTATGATGATAAAAACAAGCGGGTTGCTGCACCAATTCCTGAAGTTGAGAATCTTATCCCGCCAATCCGTAAGTACACTTACGCTCCTGACATTGAACCGTCCCTGCTGATAAGTGATGAAGCTGTATTTCAAGCCTTAACTGGGATCGACTAGGCAACTGTTGATTTCCAGCCACGAGGTAGGGAGGAAGAAGCTGAACCGACACGAGATGATCCGCAACCGTCAGGTCAAGCCGGTGACCAAGCGTGAACCGGAGACCGTTTTAGACTACTACATGTTGTGACATGTATTTGGGAAAAATAATGATCTTTTTGGGCACTGGAACGCCTTGTAATAGGCTAGTTAATATACTTGGTCTGGTTTGCCTTCGTGCATATTTATCTTCAACTGATGCTTGTTTGATTTATATTTTCCAAACTGTTTCTACAGTCAAGAAGCTTAAAACGCCCTGGCGGTTTACCACCGGGCGGGTCATGATATCCATGTATATAAAACCAAAGATGATAACTTAGGTTAGAATATATAACCAAATATGGAAATATACAATACCTACCGCCGTCGGGCATGATGTTGGCTGGCCAACCTTGTAGCGGGGCTGATAACCCAAACTTTGGAGGAGAAAACAGCTCCTGTTAATATAAGGCCGGTTTACAATGTAAACCGTTCTGGGTTGTGATAAACACCGGTTTGCTCCATAATAATATGGTAAGAGAAAATCAGACCGGGCAGATAGTCATCGGATTAAGATTTGACCATGTTCCATCAATTTGAAATTGACAGTCGAACCAGATTAACAATGTCGGTTTGAAAAAGCAACAAAAGAAATGCTTATCAAAAAAGAGAACAAAATTCAAGCAAAGGCAGAGATAAAACCATTGCAAATGAGGCTTTGAGCCGATCAAGAGGCATTACCACGGTCAGACATGACCAAGCCCCCAAAAGGTGTAGCTATGGTTTGAGTAAGCCGGGTCCCCAAATGATGCTTTGGCATTAAGCCGATCAAGAGGTGTAGCTATGGTTCGGGTTCGACCAAGCCCCCAAGTGATGCTGTGGCATTGCACCGATCAAGAGGCGTAGCTATAGTTCGGATACGACCAAGCTCCCAAGTGATGCTGTGGCATTGCGCCTATCAAAAGCTGTTGCTATGGTTCGGACACGACCAAGCCCCCAAGTGATATAATATAAAGCTTTTTGAGAAGCTAAATCAAGGGGTAAACCGGACGCTTTAAAAACAGAAGCTCCATGTAACCACATGATGTAAAATAACAGAGACCCCGCTTTAGCTGAGGTTCCGTTTTATTGTATTGATCATAATATATACTTTGTCATAATATGTACATAGCAGAGCCTATAGCTCAAGTATAGTAGGGCCGAAGATGAGCAATATTCAACGGCCGGTTGGTCTCCTCCTCCGACTTACGTGAGTCTTTGCGCTCTCGAACATCGATTAGGTAGTATGACCCATTGTGTAGATTCTTGCTGACCACAAAAGGTCCTTCCCAAGGTGGGGATAAGTTGTGCATATCCGTCTGATCCTGGATGAGCTGAAGCACCAAATATCCTTCTTGAAAGGTTCTTGTTCTGACCCGGCGGCTGTGATAATGACGCAGATCTTGCTGGTAAATCGCCAAACAGGCAGTCGCTATGTCACGCTCTTCATCTAACAGGTCAAGAGCTTCCTGCCGTGCATTCTCGTTGTCCGCTTCAACATATGCCACTATGCGGGGTGAGTCATGACGGATGTCACTAGGAAGAACTGCCTCCGCTCCATAAACCATAAAGAACGACGTGTATCATGTCGATCTATTGGGTGTGGTGTTGTTGCTCCATAACACAGAAGGTAGCTCCTCAACCCAACAACCCGGTGTCCAGTGCAAAGGAACCATAAGCCGGGGTTTGATGCCTCGCAAGATCTCTTGATCGGCCCTCTCTGCTTGACCATTGGATTGTGGGTGAGCCACTGATGATACGTCAAGCCGGATGTGCTCACGTTGACAGAACTCCTTCATGGCACCCTTGGACAGATTGGTACCATTGTCAGTGATAATGCTATGTGGAAAGCCAAACCAAAAAATCACCTTTTGGATGAATTGAATCGCCGTGGCCGCATCACACTTGCTAACGGGCTCTGCCTCTACCCACTTTGTGAACTTGTCAACCGCCACCAGAAGGTGGGTCTTCTTGTCCTTGGACCTCTTGAAAGGCCTAACCATATCCAACACCCAAGTCGCAAACGGCCAAGTAATTGGAATCATTCTCAATTCTTGAGCCGGTACATTAGCACGTCTTGAGAACTTCTGACAGCCATCACATCGTCTGACCAAGTCCTCAGCATCAGCATGAGCTGTCAACAAATAAAACCCGTGACGAAATGCTTTAGCCACCAAAGATTTTGAACCGGCGTGGTGACCACAATCTCCTTCGTGGATCTCGCGCAAAATTTCACCGCCCTCCTCAGGAGATACACAACGTTGAAACGCCACTAACACACTGCAATGATGCAACTCTCCACTGATAATAGTCATGGACTTGGACCGCCGGATTATCTGCCTGGCCAGAGTCTCATCCTTTGGTAACTCGCCCCGGTTCATGTACGCGAGATAAGGAACCGTCCAATCCGGGATAACATGAAGAGCCTCCACCAACTGAGCTTCCGGATCAGGAATAGCCAAACCCTCTTCCCCAGGGATCTTGACGGACGGATTATGCAGAACATCCAGGAAGACATTAGGTGGGACCGGTTCACATTGAGAACCCAATCGGCTCAAAGCGTCCGCCGCTTCGTTCTTCCATCGGTCCAACTGATCCACCTGATAACCTTTAAAGTGACCTGCAACAATATCCACCTCACGACGATATGCTGCCATGAGCGGATCCTTGGAATCCCAAGTGCCAGACACTTGTTGAGCCACCAGGACCGAGTCACCGAAGCACTTAACTCGGCTTAAATTCATCTCCTTAGCCATCCGAAGACCATGGAGTAAAGCTTCGTACTCAACTGCATTGTTAGTACAAGGGAACATTAAACGGAGAACATAACAAAACATGTCACCTCGTGGGGAAGTTAATATGACTCCAGCCCCCGAGCCCTCCAATTGCCTGGACCCATCAAAATGAATAGTCCAATAAGTGTGATCCGGCTTCTCTTCAGGTGCTTGCAGTTCTGTCCAATCGTTGATGAAATCCACAAGTGCCTGAGACTTGATCGTCGTTCGAGGTATGTACTTCAACCCATGAGGCCCAAGCTCTATAGCCCACTTGGCAATCCGGCCAGTCGCTTCCCTGTTCTGGATTATGTCTCCCAAAGGAGCAGAGCTGACCACTGTGATGGGATGACCTTGGAAATCTGTTAAGCTTCGACGCCATGAAAACTCCATACACCAACTTCTGCCAATGCGGGTACCTTTGCTTGGACTCAATAAGTACCTCACTGATATAGTAAACCGGACGTTGAACCGGATATTCCTTGCCTGCCTCTTTGCGCTCCACCACAATAGCCACGCTGACTACTCGAGCGTTAGCTGCCACATATAACAACAATGGTTCTTTGTCAACCGGAGCAGCAAGAACCGGAGGATTAGCCAGCTGCCGCTTTAAGTCCTCAAATGCCTCATCTGTGGTAGAACTCCAGACGAAGCAATCCGTTTTCTTCAGCATCTGAAACAAAGGAATCACCTTCTCGCCGAGGCGGCTGATAAATCGGCTCAAAGCAGCAATCCGTCCCACCAAGCATTGAACGTCATTGATGCACTTCGGTTTAGCCAAGGAGGTGATGGATTTAATCTTTTCAGGATTAGCCTCAATGCCCCTGTTAGACACCAAAAATCGCAAAAGCTTGCCTGCCGGTACACCGAAAACGCACTTGGCCGGATCAAGCATCATCTTGTAAACCCACAGGTTATCAAAGGTTTCCTTCAAATCATCAATCAGAGTTTCCTTCTTCCTTGACTTGACCACAATATCATCCACATAGGCATGAACATTACGACCGATTTTCTTATGAAGGCAATTCTGCACACACCGTTGATAAGTCGCATGGGCACTCGTGAGCCCAAAAGGCATAGACACATAGCAGAAGGCTCCAAAGGGAGTTATGAAGGCCGTCTTCTCCTGGTCCTTAACTGCCATCTTGATCTGATGATAACCAGAATATGCATCCAGGAAGCTCAAACGCTCACAACCCACCGTAGCATCAATAATTTGATCAATACGGGGGAGAGCGAAAGGATCTGCTGGACAAGCTTTGTTGAGATCTGTGTAATCCACACACATACGCCATGTGTCGTTCTTCTTAAGGACCAGCACCGGATTAGCCAACCATTCAGGATGGAAAACTTCAACGATAAATCCAGCCGCCAACAGCCTGGCCACTTCCTCTCCAATAGCCTTGCGTCTTTCCTCATTGAACCGGCGGAGAAACTGCTTCACCGGTTTGTACTTGGGATCCACATTAAGAGTGTGCTCAACGAGTTCTCTCGGTACACTTGGCATGTCAGAAGGCTTCCACACAAAGATGTCCCGATTCTCACGGATGAACTCAATGAGCGCGCTTTCCTATTTCAAATCCAAGTTAGCGTTGATGCTGAACTGCTTGGACGAATCGCCAGCCACGAAGTCAACAAGCTTAGTTTCATCAGCCGATTTAAACTTCAGGACCGGATCATGCTCCGTAGTTGGCGTTTTCAACGGAGTCATGTATGTCGAATCAACATTATCCTTGTAAAATTTTAACTCTTCCGCGGGACAAACCGACTTGGCATAAGCCGCATCACCGTCTTCACATTCCAGAGCAATCTTGCGGCTTCCATGGACGATTATGGTTCCTTTGTGACCGGCATCTTGAGCTGCAGATAAACAAAACAGGGTCGTGCCATAAATTTAGCATAAGTCGGCCGTCCAAAGAGGGCGTGATACGAACTTCTGATTTTCACCACCTCAAAAGTCAACGTTTCTGATCTGGAATTGTGATAATCTACAATAGCCACCTCCAGAGCTATCTTACCAACAGGATATGCCAATTTACCAGGCACTACACCATGGAACACTATATTGGATGGTTTAAGATTTTTTCGGTTAACCCCATGCGACGGATGGTTTCATAGTAAAGGATATTGATACTGCTTCCTCCATCCATGAGTACCTTGGTGAACTCATAACCTCCCACCTGAGGCGCCACCACCAATGCTAGCTGACCCGGATTGTCAAGACGAGGAGGATGATCCTCTCTACTCCCTATGATTGGCTGCTCGGACCAGCGCAAGTAACGGGGCACTGCCGGTTCAACGGAGTTCACAGCCCTCTTATGAAGTTTTTGGTCATGCTTGTCTAAACTAGTGGTGAAGACATGATACTGCCCACTGTTTAACTGCTTCGGGTTGCTCTGATAACTCGTTGATGCTGCTGCTGATTATAGCCACCCTGGCTGCCCTGATTACCTTGATTGTTGTGTCCACCCTGATTACTATTGAAGCCTGAACCAGAATTTCCTCCACCGTAATCCGGCCCATGAGATCCGGAGCCTGAACCGCCCCCTGGTCCGTGATCATACCAGAAAGCATTAGAATTTTTTAAGTCTTTCATGATGTAACAGTCCTTCCAGAGGTGTGTGGCCAGCATTTCCTTCGTCCCATGTTTTGGGCAAGGCTGGTTCAACAGGTAAGATAAGCGGTTCGGGTTAGGATTAGGCGCTCCGCTGCGAATAGGCGGTTTACCCTTTCATCGCTGGCCCTTGTCCTGTGTGCTAGTATTAGCCACGAAGTCCACGCTATTATCCTCTTTACGTTTGCTATCGTTTCCATGACCCGTCGAGTTGTAGTGCTGCACTTTGGCATTGCCGCTCTTTTTTCCCTTCCCTGCCTTATCATCGTCAGACTCGGGATCCTTGGTACTATCAGAGTCGGCATACTTCACTAACGCGGCCATGAGGGTCCCCATATCGTTGCAATGGCGCTTTAGCCGTCCCAATTACAACTTCAGAGGTTCAAACCGGCAGTTGCCTTTCAAGGTTAGAACTGTAGTGTCGGCATTGATGCGGTCTGACGAATACAAAATTTTCGAGACCCGGCGCACCCAATGGGTTGTCTATTCTCCTTCCTCCTGGACACAGGCAGCTAAGTCCACTATCGACATATGCTGCTTGCACGTATCCTTAAAATTCTGGATAAACCGGGCTCTCAACTCGGCCCATGAACTGATAGAGTTAGCCGATAGACTTTTTAACCAAGTACGGGCCGTTCCTTCTAGCATCATGGTGAAATATTTCGCACACGCCGCATCATCCACATCAAACATCTCCATAGCCATCTCATAGATTTCCACCCATATTTCTGGAGATAAAACGGCAGTGTAATTCGGCACCTTACGTGGGCCCTTGAAATCCTTGGGCAGGCGCACATTGTGTAATGTTGGGACAAGGCATGGCACCCCCAAAGAACTAGAGGTAACCCCTGGCTCGACTGATGTGGTTGGAAAAACCGGAGTAAGCTGACGAGCTTCATACTGCGCCACTAACTCGGCCTCCCTGCGTGCTCGGGCCCGGTCTACCACCTCCTGAGCATCACCAGCCCCACCTGCCGGAGTGTTGCCACGGGGCGCTTCACGGTTCCGTGCATTGCTTGACTCGGCCGGTTCATCCATACGCCTACTGTAACTCCGGCTTGGACGAGGAGTGGAATGAATTCGATCACAGTTGTATGAATACCTTCCTGTTGAACCAAGGCTGTCCGAAGAAGCTCCTTAACCCGGCGCGTCTCTACCGCCGCCGGAGAATCACCTTCGATCGGGAGGGCCTCCACTCGTGAAGCAGCATCAACGAGATTGTCCATCGGAGTAGAATAAGGACCCGGTGGCGTTGGGACGGGTTGAGACACCATATTGTTCTGACGAGGCGGATCCATCAAACGTGGCTGAACCGGCGCGCCCGCTCCAGGTGCTTCCGCCCGGTTTGCTACTGGCGGGTTACTAGTCCGTGCTCCTGGGGTGTTAAGAGGTTCCTAGCATCGTACACCGGAGGTAGGAGAGACCGGTGCCTTCTCTGCAGGACTTCATGAGATGCGTTCTGATCCATCATAAGCCGATAAGCCTGCGCGTCCAAAGCGGCCCGTTCTGCGGTCATCCTGGCATCCTCAGCCGCTAAATCGGCCTTGGCCTGAGTAACCTGATCCCTTATTTTTGCAATTTCCGCATTGTGGGCATCCTGATCCGCCGGGTTAGCCTCAGCCATGAGCGTAGCCAACGCATCAAATAGATCAGATAAAACTTGAGCCGGCGGCCGCATAGGGCCTCCTGCCCCGGCTGCCGTCGCCGCTGCTGATCCAGAGATCATTGCTGCTGCGGTCGAAGAGTGGATCGCCGCTTGTGTACCGGCCATGAATATTCCAACCCGGTTTGGCAGATCAGAGGGGTCCGGAATACTGTCGCCATCGGAACAGCCCCCAATCCGGCCATCTTGTAATTGATATAATGACTCGGTCTCTCCGGAATCGACTCGTTGCCGGAATAAATGATGGTCTCACCACCAGATTCCAATCTATCCTCGTATTCCCCTCCATGGATGACTCCCATAAAGGCAAGCTTCATGGTCGGCTTGACCCGGGCAGATCATGCACGCTGAGCCGTTTCGACGAGGTCGGTGCAGATGTCCGGCTCAGGGCCCGGTTCACCGATCTTGCCGATGAAGATGTGTATGCCACCATAGGGGACCTGTTACCCGTACTTGATTGAACCGGCCTCGGGGCCCCAGTCTGCATCGTCGATGTAGAGCTTGCCACGACGACTCTTGGTCATCCGGCCCACAGCGTAACCCTTGAGTCCTTCGAAGTTGCCCTCCAAGAACTTGAAACCATCGTGCGATAGCCCCATGGTGGGCGCCAACTGTCGTGGTTTTGTCACCACATTGTCCTCTCAAAAGGACTTAGTCGTGGAGCCATCGCTACGGGTTAGCTTGAAGGGGTTAAAGCGGACAAGGGACACAAGAGAGTTTATACTAGTTCGGCCCCTTCGATGAAGGTAAAAGCCTACGTCTAGTTGTGATGGAATTGATGGGGTTTCGATGACCAGGGAGCGAATATGCTTCGCCTAAGTCTCGAGTTGTTGTCTGTTGTCCTGAACCGCCGCCGGTTCGTCCCCTTATATACATGGGTGACATCCGTCGGTTTACAGAGTCCCGAGACTGGCTCATAAACGTGTCCGGTTCGGTCTCCACTCTTTCTATCTTACAACACAAGTTACATACTAATGCCGGTTCACGTCTACAGGCCTTAAACCAGTTCTGGGCCTTGGGCCCTTACATAACATACTCATCTGCTTTCATGGGCTTCAAGCATACTCAACTACTGATGAAGTTAACCCGGCCTGTCCTGGCCGGTTTACGCCCAGTAGTAATATCCCCAACAGTCAAGGAATGAAGTGACATGATCCTGGCAAGGTTTTGAGAATGATGAGCCACTTGGGAGGGGAAATGAGGATGATTTCCCAGATCGCAAGGCCACAGAACCACTCCAAAAACAAAAACAGAGCAAAAACCAAATAAATCAAAAGAAAAAGAAAAGGGCCAAAAGCCAGGCTGTTACACACGCGGTGTTATAATAGTCAATGGAAACATGGAGTGCTTCCTCCGCATTGAAAAACACACGACGGCCCTCGCAGCGGAGGTACAGGGCGGCCTTATCAAGCCAAATACTACATCGGTGGTCAAACAACCAGGCACTGTCAAACGAGTCCGGACTACCCCGCAGAACGATAGTCCAGCTCATTAGGAGCTCGATTAGCAATTCGGCCTCCGTCTCAGCCCCAACCGCATTGCGGCATATGTACCACGCGCACATAACTACGCACTAAAGATACCATGGGCAAAGATGGAGGCATATTAAAGATAAATTCCAGAATATGGCTCGACCCTATCAGGACACACATATCCTTTTTTCTCTTTCTTTCTTCTTATTTTTATGTTTTCAGGTTCCTTACAACCCACATCACCCTCTGACGGCACCAAGGGCCATTTTTCCAGGCCCCTCATGAAAACCCGATCGTTGATCCTTTCGAAGGATAATACACCAAGGAGAAAAGCAGCGTAGACGTGCGGTGGAGTATCTAAAGGATCTAAAGATCACCTCTTCCTTCATTAGGACCCATACACAGCTTTCCCTTGTGTGTGGCATGTAAAATAGCCTCGACACTTATCGCATTATTTATACAAATACGTTTTGACGTATCAATCAGACTATAATGGAAACAGTTTTTCGCCCAACCTATTCGGTACTGGCTTATTCCTAATCTATCTTCCCTCTTTTTATCCAATTGCCATGTACACCTTGGTACGACTTAAATCGCAAGGGGATCCATTCTGCCACGTACATAAAATAAGTCTGAGAACTTTTATAGTACAATTCGGCTTCAGGAATATAGCATTATATGCATCGGCTCCGAATCGTGTCTTTGTTCAATAGTTGGGTTGCCCGGCTCCTGTGGTTACTGCCACACGTTCCGCTCGTTCGGCTAAGGTACTAAAGGGAGAACTACTGCGATTGTGTTTCTGGTTCATCCAGATAAACTCCTCAATAGAGAAAGCCCAAAACTGTTGTCATGGTGCAGCTATTCGGTGATTATTTATAAATCTTTTGCGATTTTTTCCGCATTACGCGAAGGACAGGTATTCACCCTGTCAGGCGTCTACAGCACCCAAGTTCGGATAATCGAATAATACCAAGGGCTGTGCCTACAATCCCATTGTCAAACTCCTATGGCTAAGTGAGAGTGATAAAGCCACATAGTCTGATTGCCTGGTTTGCTGCAATAACACCTCCTTCCAGGACCAAGTCGTCGGGTCAAGTGTGTTCAGGTGCTATTCCGAACACCCCCGTACTACCTACATGGGGGCTGAAGCCGACGACTGGCCAACTCTCAAACACTGTAAACGGCCGCACAGGAGGAAAACATTTTGAGGTAAAACAAGCAACATATTATACATAAGCCTTCTACAAAGTTCGGGCAACACAGATACATTCATTCAAAAATAATGTCCTTCGAGCACTGGCCCTCTGCAAATGCGGGATCCTTCCAGGACGTCATGAAAATACCGCTCCGGCATGCGGTGATCCTTGCCTGCGGGCGGTCCCTCGGTTGGAAGCTTGATGGCCTTCATCTTCGCCCACTGCACCTTGACACAGGAAAAGGCCATCCGGGCACCTTCGATGCAGACCGACCGCTTTATGGCATCAAGCCGGGGGCAGGCACTGTTTAGCCGCTTCATGAGCCCGAAATAACAGCTGGGTATGGGTTCGGCTGGCCAAAGACGGACTATAACATCCTTCATGGCCAACTCGGCCACCCCATGCAGTTCGGTCAGCTGCTTCAGCTGATCACTGAAGGGCACTTGATGCTCTGGCGCAAGGTACTGCGACCAGAATAGATTTTCCATTGGGCTCCCCTCTTCGGCTCGGAAGAACTCCGCAGCATCAGCAATACTCCGGGGTAGATCCACAAACGCTCCTGGAGAACTCCAAATGCAGGTCGGTAAGATGTACCTTCTCCTTAAAAATTTGCTCTGCATATTAAAGGCCTTACCCGTCACGATCTGCTTAGCCTCTTGGATATCCCGGCGGGCGCCTTGGGCTTCAACCCGGGCTTCCATCGCGCTTTGGAGGGCCTTATCAAGTTCGGAATCTTGATCTGAAATCTTGCACAGCAAGGATTCATATTAGCTTATGGCATCCTTGAGCTCTTGCTGGACTTGCTCCACCCTTGATTCATGTTTTAGGCGGGCGGCTCGTTCCTCCTCCGCCTCCTTCTTGGCTTCGGCCAGCGCACTCTTGAGGGTCTCGACCTCAGATGCGTCAGCTATGAGCATAATCATAAAACTCATTCAGATAACAAATTAGAGCTGATATCATTTCCGATTTGTTTTGGTATAACATACCTTGGTTTTCCTCTAATTTCCTCTTTAGTTCGGACACTTCGGCGGCATGGGAAGCTGCCGCCAACATCGCAGCCTATTAGTTCAAATAGATATGTATGTTAATCTCTGTGAGAGCTATTCGATCTCTGTTTGGCCTTTTTTTGCAAACACAGAACAGAATCTCAGGGGCTACTATCTATACCCAGGCATTCCTTTTATATGGATAAAAAGTATTACATCGCATATCTCAAAGCCTCTCCGAAGGATAGTATAGGCCTCGTTCAATTCGCTTTTAGCAGACTGAACCTTTTCCACCACCGTACCCATAAGGGTACGATGTTCCTCCACAATGGAGCCGCTCTAAAGCGGTTCCACCAGAGCGTCCAGCGCCTCTGGATTGACAGAGGTCGCCGGTGGAGTTGACGCGCCCCTTCTTTCGAAGGAGGATGCACACTTTATTCCGGAGCCGTGTGGGTCTCTGGAATGAGATTTGGTTGGGGGCCAAGTTGGACATGGCCCCCGTCGCTAGTCTCCATGGGGGTCGGTTCCCCCATGTTCTCAGCAGCAGAGGTATCACCCTCTGGCACCGCCTTGATGGCTCCCCGCACCTCTCCCTGACCCACTCTCCATCTTGTTCGGGCCCAGCAAATTCCCAGAAGATGAGGATCGCTGGGGGAGGTCACAAGCCGGACTCACGCAATTCAATGTGTTAAAACCACAAATCGAAAGGCCGAATATATATGCATTGCCCTTAAATACTTACGGTCCAGCCAGGGGCTTCGGCCTGGGGCGCCACTCGGGGATGTCATCGGCGTCCGATTCGGAATCATCCGTAAGGGAGATTCTCCCTTTCTTGGACGCCTCACCTCTAGATCCACGGAAGCCCCCCTTTTCTTCTTTCCCTCTTTAAGGGGAGAATTGCTCTCTTCCTCCTCCTCTTCATCGTCGTCATGAGAGGAGAGAGTTTCAGTATCGTCGGACAGTACGTCCGAAGTGCCTTTACGGCGGAGGCCACCTTTGGCCTCCTTGCCCTTCTTCTTGGCCTTCTTTTTTGGTGCCTGATACGGTGCCGGAACCAGCATCCTCGTTAGGAGAGGAATGGATGGATCTTCGGGTTGCGGAGCCAGACAGTGAATCCGCTCCTTCTTCTTTGTCCAGCCCTGTGGGGAGAATGGACAGCTCAGTATACTCCTTGGATCTACAAATTAAGGTTATCAGGAAATTTACGAGAGTGGCCGAATGATAGCAGTCGAGGCCGAGGTCTTCGGTCGTCTTCGGCCACGAGTTCTGGGCCTTTAAAAGCAGCTTCCATATGTCTTCGTGCATTGTGCCGAAGAACCGCTTTAGGGTCCGGGGACTGGCCGGATCGAACTCCCACAGATACTGAGTCCGGCATTGGCAGGGGAGAATCCGGCGAAAAAGCATCACCTGAATCACACTAGCAAGACGGGTGTTCTTGTCTATCACACTCTTGAAGTGCTTCTGCAGCGTCATCACCTCGTCGGACGACGCCCAATCCAGGCCCTTGTTGAGCCAGGATGTGAGCCGCATTGGAGGCCTGGACTTAAACTCGGGAGAGGCGGCCCATGTGGTGTCACGAGGCTCTGTGATATTGAACCACTCCTGTTGCCATCCCTTCACGGTCTCCACAAAGGTGCCCTTGGGCCAGGTGACGTTGGGAAGCTTTCTCACCATAGCACCACCGCACTCCGCGTGTTTACCATCAACCACTTTCGGCTTCACATTGAAGACCTTGAGCCATAGGCCGAAGTGGGGGACACGGAGGAATGCCTCACACACGACGTTGAACGCCGAAATGTTGAGGAAGGAATTCGGGGCTAGATCATGGAAATCTAGCCCATAGTAAAACATGAGACTGTGGGTGAAAGGATGGAGGGGAAACACTAATCCACGAAGAAAGTGGGGTATGAATACTACCCTCTCATTGGGCTCCGGAGTGGGGACGATCTGCTTTTTGGCCGGAAGCCGGTGGGCGATTTCCTTGGCTAGGTACCCCGCTTCCCGGAGTTCATTGATGTTGCCCTCTATAATGGAGGAGGCCATCCACTTTCCTTGCGCTCCAGATCCGTACATGGCTGGAGTGTTTGCTGGGGACCGAAAGGATTGAAGCATGGGCACTCGAGCTCGAGGGTGGATGGTCTAAGGAAGAAGAAGTCGTGGGGTAAAAGTTTGATTCTTATCCTCTTATAAAGGCAGTGAATGTCAAGCGCCCCCTCCTCGGCCTTAAAATTTGCCTACTCCAAAGGGGTCGTGCGGATGGCACGGTTGGATTACCCAAGCCCTCATTGATGAGAATCCCGTAATAAGGGGGCATGATCTCGGCTTTGACAAGACGTGTCACCGGAGGTTGCATCTCAAAACACGAAAAGGTAGGTTGAAAAACGATTCAAAATAATGAAGTGGCCAGACGTAACATCTCACTTGCAAAGCTGTCAGTAAAGACATGCCATGTTTTTTGATCAAGTGTTATGCCCTTGCGGTTGTGGATTGTAACTATTAAACGGAGCCGGATATAGTTCTTTTGATCAACTACATTGAAGTGTTCGGAGGAGGAACCCGCCTTGCAATGCCGAAGACAATCTACGCGCCGGACACATCATCATTGAAGCCAGGTTCAGGGGCAACTGAGGGAGTCCTGGATTTGGGGGTGCCCGGGTGTTTGGGCTATGTGACATCGGCCGGACTAGTGGGCCGTGAAGATACAAGATCAAAGGCCTTCCCCCGTGTCCGGATGGGACTCTCCTTTGCGTGGATGGCAAGCTAGGCGTTCGGGTATGTATTTTCCTTTCTCTGTGCACCGACTCTGTAGAACCCAAGTTCCCTCTGGTGTCTATATAAACCTGAGGGTTTAGTCCGTAGAGGCAATCATAAACATACAGGCTAGACATCTAGGGTTTAGCCATTACGATCTTGAGGTAGATCAACTCTTGTAACCCATATACTCATCAAGGTCAATCAAGCAGGAAGTAGGGTATTACCTCCATTAAGAGGGCCCGAACCTCGGTAAACATCATGTCCCCTGTCTCCTGTTACCTTTGATCCTCAGACGCATAGTTCGGGGCCCCCTACCCGAGATCTGCCGGTTTTGACACCGACAGTGACCCCTCTGACTCCTCGGATGCCGGCTGGTGACTCCAGTCGGCGACAGCAGCCGAACGACAACAAGCACAATGCCCTGCAGCCGGCTTCCACCAGTCGGCAAGTGGCAACAGTTGAAGACCAGCAGCCGGAGGAGCAACTTGGCCCCAAACGTCAGAAGGGCGGCAAGCCTGCTTGGATGCCCGCCTTCTCCTTCAAGCGAACCCTTGATGATCCCTGCAAGTTCCACAACAGTGCAAAGACGTCCAGCCACACCACCCGGAAGTGACACTAGATCACCCGAATTGCCAAGGGCGATGGCTTGCCTCATCCGCCTGCTGGCCCCCGCTCGGCCTCTCCAGCAGCCGGCGGCCAGAGCAGTCGGCATGGTCCATGATGAGTTCCCTGAAGCCAACGCCACTTACGTCGTCTTCACTAGTGAAGCCAACGAAAAGCACAGCCGGCATGAGCAATGCCGGGAGGTGAATGCCGTCGCCTCTGAAGTCCCAGAGTTCTTGCACTGGTCCGAGAGGCCTATCAGCTGGAGCCGTGCCAACCACCCGGCTGTGATGCCCTCGCTGGGTTCCTATGCCTTGGTGTTGGATTCCACCTTCTCAATGGAGAGGCTAGCTTGCCGCTTCTCCCGAGTCCTGAGACGGCGGTAGCAGCATCAACATCCTCTACCGCGACACCATGGAGAAGTTGTGTATCAAGGAGAAGCAGCTCCTGCCCAGTCGGACTGTCTTCCATGGCATTGTACCCGGCCTTTCCTGCTCTCCAATCGGCAAGATCAAGATAGACGTCCTATTCGGCGATAAGGATCACTTCGGCCGCGAGCCGATCTAGTTCGAGGTGGTTGACCTGGACAGCCCCTACCACGCACTCCTAGGTCGGCCTGCTCTGGCCAAGTTCATGGCGGTGCCGCACTACGCCTACCTCAAGATGAAGATGCCGGGCACCAAGGGCATCATCACCATAACTGGCGACTACCATAAGTCGGAGGCATGTGCTGCCGCCAGCAGTCGGCTAGCCGAGTCCCTCATCACCGCCGCAGAGAAGAGACGCCTTGACCAGGTTGTGGCCATGGCCAGCAAGCAGCCGGACATGTCGCCAGACCCCAGGGAGTCGGAGGCCCAGGGATCCTTACAGCCGTCCAAAGAGACCAACAAGATACCCTAGGACCCAGAGCAGATGGAGAGGCACGCTGTCATAGGGGCCAACCTTTACGGCAAATTGGAAAGCGAGCTCGTCGATTTCCTTCGTGAGAATCGAGACATCTTTGCATGGTATCCCAAAGACATGTTGGGTGTTCCAATGGATTTCACCGAGCACAAGCTACATTTTAGGACGGAAGCAAACCAGTCAAGCAACACCTCCGCCGCCTGTCAGAAGAGAAGAGAAGAGAAGAATCGTTGGTGAAGAAATAGCCCGGCTTCTGGCAGCCGGCTTCATCATGGAAGTGTTCTACCCGGTGAGGGAGTCCTGGACTAAGGGGTCCTCGGGCGTTCGGCCTGTTATCTATTAGGCCGGACTGATGGGCTGTGAAGACATGAAGGCCGAAGACTGTACCCTTGTCTGTATTGGACTCTACTTGGCGTGGAAGGCAAGCTTGGCGACCGATTACGAAGATTCCTTCTTATGTAACGTACTCTGTGTAAACCCTAGATCCGCCCCGGTGTCTATATAAATCGGAGGGGTTAGTCCGGAAAGGATATACACATTACCATAGTCATATAGGCTAGACTTCTAGGGTTTAGCCATTACGATCTTGTGCTAGATCAACTCTTTTAACACTCGTATTCATCAAGATCAATCAAGCAGGAAGTCGGGTATTACCTCCATAGAGAGGGACGGAACCTGGGTAAACATCGTGTCCCGCGTCTCATGCTACCATCTATCCTAGACGCACAGTTCGGGACCCCCTACCCGAGATCCGTCGGTTTTGACACCGACATTGGTGCTTTCATTGAGAGTTCCACTGTGCCATCGACAAAAGGTTCGATGGCCCCTTCAATCGTCGATAATGACTCTGTTCAGGGAGGAACCTTCCTTCCCGGATAGATTTTTGTATTCGACGGCTTTATACTGTGGGCCAACTCGCTTGGCCATCTGGAGCAGGTCGACAGCTACTCCCCTGGCCATCAGGTCAGATTTGGAAGCTTGAACTACGTCGCGGATATCCGTGGAGACTTGATCTTCAATGGATTTGAGACCGCGGCGATCGCTCCCCCTTGCTTCGATGAACATGACTTAAATATGTCATCGGATCACATACAGGAGGTGGTTCCTGTTGCTGCAACGGCCTTAGAACCAGAGCAGGTCGTGCCATCCAAAGCCATAGAGTCTGCGGTGTTGGAGCCGCACACAGACTGAACACCCATGCAGTATTTGTGTCAACGAAACTTCGGACTCGTCTCCGGCTATAAGTTCCGGACCATATACGCCTGCGATGTGCTGAACTCTTTAAATAATTTGTCCTTGGAGAAGGACTCGCAGCCAAACTATGTTCGGTTCGAGTTAGAGGCTGATGATGGGGAATTTTGCTTCCCACCCGCCACCCACTTCATAGCTACCGTCGAGGACTTAACCGACGAGCTCGATTATGGCTCCAAAGACATCGACGATATGGACGACAATGACGACAAGGAGCAAGGCCAAGACCTGCCATTCACTAGATGCTGGACGGCCACCTCTTCGTACGACGTCTACATGGTTGATACACCTAAAGGATCTGGCAACGACAAAGAAAATCCAGATGCGAATAAACCCTCCAAGACACAGCCCAAGCATCGGCGCCCTAAGCGCCGCTCTAAGCCTCGTCACTCAAAAGATGGCAGCACTGGCACCAGAGAAAATAGTAGTCTGGGCGACACCGAAAACAATGAAGACCCTGTTGAAGCTGCATCCGAACAGGAGGAGCAAGACAACGAGCTAGTTAACCCTGATAAACAGGCCACGCCCAATGACCTGGATGATGATAGTTATCATCCACCCTCCGAGGATGATGAGAGCCTTGGCAATGAGGACTTCATCGTGCCTGCGGCACCCCTCGAGCAGGAGCGCTTTAAGCGCCAGCTCATAGCTACGGCAAGAAGCCTAAAGAAAAAGCAGCAGCAACTCCAAGCAGATCAAGATCTACTCATCGATAGATGGACCGATGTCCTAGCAGCCGAAGAATAAGGCCTCAAGCGCCCAGCCAAGAGTTACCCAAAACGCAAACTGCTACCTCAGTTTGATGAGGAGGCACTAGATCCCATACCTCCCTCACGCAATGCGGACCGACCACCACGCGGTCGGGATAGTGCGGCAGACCAACCACCCCGCGGTCGGGATAAAACGGCAACTCAGCCCGAACAACAGCCCGCCCCACCGCCTCGCAAACACAGGACAAACCAGCTGGGGACCATACATTCGACCTTCGGCAGGAGCTGGACAGTAGAGCAGGACACACCAGATCAATCTACGGATCGCGAGGACGTTTCCCTACTCGGGATGACAGCTACCTATTCGGACGTGACAAACTTAATCACACCCGGGCCGATAACCTCAGACGGACTTCATCGGAGGTGCGCCGTGACGCGGCCTGCTATAGAGGCGCCGCACACCCTCTCTGCTTCATAGACGAGGTGCTGGATCACGAATTCCTCGAGGGGTTCAAGCCCGTCAATATTGAATCATACGACGGAACAACCCATCCCGCAGTGTGGATCGAAGATTTTATTCTCCACATCCACATGGCCCGTGGAGACGACCTCCACGCCATCAAATACCTCCCACTAAAGCTCAAAGGGCCAGCTCGACACTGCCTAAATAGCCTACCTGAAAATTCCATTGGCAGCTGGGAGGACCTGGAAGAAGCCTTGCTTGACAACTTCCAAGGTACATATGTCCGGCCACCTGATGCCAATGACTTAAGCCACATAGTTCAACAAACTGGAGAATCAGCCAGAAAATTCTGGACTAGGTTCCTAACCAAAAAGAACCAGATTGTTGACTGTCCGGATGCTGAAGCCCTAGCGGCCTTTAAACACAGCATCCGTGATGAATGGCTAGCCCGCCACCTCGGCCAAGAAAAGCCGAGGTCCATGGCAGCCCTCATAGCACTTATGACCCGCTTTTGCGCGGGAGAGGATAGTTGGCTGGCTCGCAGTACAAACACAACCAACAAAGCAGGCCCCTCCGAGGCCAAAATCAGCACCAGCAAGCTCCGGCGCAACAGACACAATCACCGAAGCAATGGTGATAATGCCGATGACACTATAGTTCACGGCGGATTCAGCGGCTCCATGTCCGGCCAGCAAAAGAAGCCCTATAAAAGGAATGGCAGAGGATCATCCAGCTTGGACCGCATACTCGATCGTCCATGCCAGATACACAGCACCCCAGACAAACCAGCCAACCATACTAACAGAGATTGCCGAGTCTTTAAGCAAGCCAGCAAAGTAAATAGCGGAAACAAGGAGGGGGAATCACAGAGTGAGGACGATGACGAGGATTCCCGGCAGCCGAACATAGGGGTGCAGAAGAAATTCCCGCCTCAAGTCAAAACGGTGAACATGATATATGCTACACACATCCCCAAAGGGGAGCGCAAGCGCGCACTCAGGGACGTCTATGCAGTAGAGCCAGTCGCCCCAAAATTCAACCCATGGTCGTCATTCCCGGTCACCTTTGATCGTCGTGATCATCCAACTAGCATCCTCAACGGCGGTTCGGCCACATTGGTACTCGACACAATCATCGACGGATTTCACATGACACGAGTCCTAATGGACGGTGGTAGCAGCCTCAACCTGCTCTATCAGGATACAGTATGCAAAATGGGCATCAATCCCTCATGAATCAAGCCCACGATAACCACCTTTAAAGGAGTTATACTAGGCGTAGAGGCCCGTTGTATGGGCTCGATCACGCTGGAGGTGGTCTTTGGCTCCCCAGGATAACTTCCGAAGCGAAGAGTTAATCTTCGATATCGTCCGCTTCCGCAGTGGCTACCACGCACTGATCGGACGAACCGCATTTGCTAGATACAACAAGGTGCCGCATTATGCTTATCTCAAGCTCAAGATGCCTGGTCCACGCGGCGGCATTACAGTAAATGGAAACACGGAAAGTTCCCTCCGTATAGAGGAGCATACCGCAGCCCTAGCAGCGGAAGTACAGTGCAGCGTTCTCAAGCGGCACCATAATCCGGCCGCCGAGCCTCTGGACATCGTTAAGAAGGTCCGGACCACACTGCAATAGGGCAGCTTGGTTTGTCAAGAGCTGAATTAGTAAATTCGGCCTCCGTCCCAGCCCCGATTCGGAAATGACATCCATACCGCGTGTACATAACTACGCACTCAAAACCCCATGGGTACTGACGGAGGCATAACTCGTTGCGATCCACAGTGCGGCTTGACTGACCCTGGGATTTGCACGCCTTTACTTTTTCTTTTTATTATGGGTTTTTTCTCTTTTCGAGGTCTATGCGGATGACCCGCTTGGAGAACACACCAAGGAGGCAAGGAGCTCTGGCATACAAGGGATTTCCTAGGTGGTTTTCTACTAAACGATTGCCATACTTGTTTTACATATCCGCACGCAGCTCGCCCTTGGTTGCGGCATGTTAAATAGCTTTACTTGCTTATCGCATTACTTGCACAAAGTACGCCTCGATGTACTAATTACATCACAATGGTGACTGAATGGTGGCGTTAGCTTATTACTTAATTTTCCTGTTTCCTCACCCTTGTATATATTACTTATTGCACACGTACACCATGGTACGTATCACTATGCATGGGGCTTCATTACAGCCCGCATTACGGCAATAAAAGTCCGAACACTTTTCAAGTATAGTTCGGCACCCCGAACTTATAGCATTATATGCACCGGCTCTGAATCATGTCTTTGGTCAATAGTTGGGTTTCCCAGCTCCTGTGCTTGATACCCTACGTTCCGCTATATCGGCTAGGGTAGTAAAGGGAGAACTACTGCGATTGTGTCCCGGTTCTTCCGGATGAGCACCTTAGTAGAGAAAGCCGAAAACTGACTGTCATGATGCGGCGGGAGCTGTTCAGCTGTTCGAGAGGTTCCAAATCGTTAGAGATTTTTGCCGCTTCTTGCGAAGAATCAGTTCCTCCGATAAGGCATGTACAACGCCCCTAGTTCGGCCTTCCGAACACCAGGGGCTTCGCCAACTTTTTTAATTGGAAAACTCCTATGGCTAAGTGATGGCGGTAAAGGCCGCATAGTCTGATTGCCTTGTTCGTTGCGCTAAACACCTCCTTTAAGGGCCAGAATGTGGAGTAAAGAGTGTTCAGATTTATCCCGAACACCCTCGTACTATCTACGTGGGGGCAGAAGCCGACGACTGGTCAACCCTCAGATTTCATAACCGATCGCACAGGAGGTAAAATGTAAATCACAAGCATTATAATACATAACATCATTGTTCCATATATGGGTATTGTCATATTATTTGTTATGCTAAAGTAACAATCTATTCACAATGTGAAGTATGAATCAGAAACTTCATTGAGAACCAGCAAACTATAATCTCAGTCATTGAAGCAATTGCAATTTATCATAACATCGGAAAGAGTATATGTAAGAGCTCTTCAGCAAGTCCACATACTCAACTATCATTTAGTCTTTCAAAATTGCTAACACTCACACATTACTTGTGATTACGGAGTTTTAATCGGACACAGATAAAGGTAGGGGCTTATAGTTTCGCCTCCCAACCTTTTACCTCAAGGGTAATATCGACAATAATAGTTCATGCTAACTTACATCCAATTAGATATATATATCAGGATCTTTCCAACACAATGTGCTTGCCAAAGGATAAAATGTAAAAAGGAAAGGTGAAGATCACCATGACTCTTGCATAAGGTAGAAGATAAAAGTAAAAGATAGGCCTTCGCAGAGGGAAGCAGAGGTTGTCATGCGCTTTCAGGGTTGGATACACAAAATCTTAATGCGAAAGAACGTCACTTTATATTGCCACTTGTGATATGGACCTTTACTATGCAGTCCGTCCCTTTTATTTCTTCCACATCACAAGATCGTATAAAGCTTATTTTCTCCCACACTAATAAGTCATACATATTTAGAGAGCAATTTTTATGGCTTGCACCGATGACAACTTACTTGAAGGATCTTACTCAATCCATAGGTAGATATGGTGGACTCTCATGGCAAAACTGGTTTTAAGGGTATTTGGAAGCACAAGTAGTATTTCTACTTGGTGCAAAGAATTGGCTAGCATGAGGGAGAAAGGCAAACTCAACATGTTGGATGATTCATGACAATATACTTTATCTCAGATATAAGAAAACATGACCCATTACGTTGTCTTCCTTGTCCAACATCAACTCTTTAGCATGTCATATTTTAATGAGTGCTCACAATCATAAAAGATGTCCAAGATAGTATATTTATATGTGAAACCTCTCTTTCTTTATTACTTCCTTCTAATTGCAACGATGACCAAAACTATGTTTGCCAACTCTCAACTACTTTTAATCATCATACTCTTTATATGTGAAGTCATTACTCTCCATAAGATCAATATGATCTCTTTTTGTTTCTTTTTATTCTTTCTTTTTCTTTTATTCACTCATAATCATAGCAAGAAAATCAAGCCCTTGACTCAACACAAATCTTTATTATATAGCTCACGGACTCGATTACATAGAGGGATCATGAAACAAAACTCAAAACTAGATCATACCATAAACTTTATTCTACTAGATCAAGATATTACGAAAAGGATCGAACTTAGAAAAACGGTAAAGATAGGAGTGTGATGGTGATACGATACCGGGGCACCTCCCCCAAGCTTGGCAGTTACCAAAGGGAGTGCCCATACCCATGTGATTATGTTTCTTTCTTTGGAGGTGGTTATGGGGATAATTGTGCCTTCAGCTTCTTCATATTATAATTGAGAAGAGCAATTTCCTCCTTTAAATCATCGACCTCTGACTCCAGCTTCAAGATCTTATCACATAAATCTTCTTTGCTTTTCTGCCGAAAATGAGAAGGAATAGATCGATTGTTAGATAGTTTAGCCCTCTTAGGGAGACTATACTTCTTGAACTTCACGTGCATATCCCCAGGTTTAGGTAGAGGGACATCCTCCTCCTCCTCCGAGCTTGAATCATTGATCCTCATTAGATGAGCATCCTCCTCCTCATCCGTAGTTCGACCACAAGGAGATAGATCCCCATAGGTCTTTGAGTCGGCAATGAGGTGTGAGACATAGCTCTCTCCGTCGGAGTCCTGAGATGACATCTTGCTCCAAATCTACTACAGAAATAGCTCGAAAAAAAACAGAGGATTTTTGCGTGGTACGGTGGTCAAAACCTTCGGGAGTATATATAATGAATTTTTACTGACCCAAAGAAGTATCGTGCAAGAAAACGGAGTCCGAAGAGCGCACGAGGTGCCCACGAGGCAGGGGGCGCGCCCAGGGGGTAGGGCGCGCCTCCCACCCTCGTGGAAGCCTCGTGTCCTTCCCGGACAGCTTCTTATTTTCCTACTTTTCTAAATATTCCAAAACAGTGAAAAATTGCCATTAGGACTGTTTTGGAGTCGGTTTACTTACCGTACCACGTACCTATTCCTTTTCGGAGTCTGAAACGTTCTGGAAAGTGTCCCTTATGTATTCCTCCGGGGTTATGGTTTTTAATAATATTAGTTTCAACATTTATGGGATTACCTGAGATGTAGTGTTTGATTCTTTGACCGTTCAGCACCTTCGGATTTGTGCCTTCGAAGTTATTGATTTTTATGGCACCGGAACGATAGACCTCCTCTATAACGTAAGGACCTTCCCATTTAGAGAGAAGTTTTCCTGCAAAAAATCTTAAACGAGAGTAGAATAGCAACACATAATCACCTACATTAAACTCATGCTTTTGTATCCTTTTGTCATGCCATCTATTAACTTTTTCCTTAAACAATTTGGCATTCTCATAGGCCTGGGTTCTCCATTCATCAAGTGAGCTAATGTCAAATAACCTCTTCTCACCGGCAAGTTTGAAATCATAATTGAGCTCTTTAATATCCCAATATGCCTTATGTTCTAGTTCGAGAGGTAAGTGACATGCTTTCTCGTAAACCATTTTAGACGGAGACATACCCATAGGATTTTTATATGCAGTTCTATAGGCCCATAATGCATCATCAAGTTTCTTGGACCAATTCTTTCTATATCTATTAACAGTCTTTTGCAAAATTAATTTGAGCTCTCTATTGGTCAATTCTACTTGACCGCTAGATTGTGGGTGATATGGACATGCAATTCTATGATTAACGTCATACTTAGCAAGCATCTTACGAAAAGCACCATGAATGAAATGTGAACCACCATCAGTCATTAAATATCTAGGGACTCCAAACCTCGGAAAAATAACTTCTTTAAGCATCTTAATAGAAGTGTTATGATTAGCACTACTAGTTGGGATAGCTTCTACCCACTTAGTAACTTAATCAACAACAACTAAAATATGTGTATATCCATTAGAGGCAGGAAACGGTCCCATATAATCAAAGCCCCAAACATCAAATGGTTCAATAACAAGTGAATAATTCATAGGAATTTCTTGATGTCTACTAATATTACCAATTCTTTGACATTCAACACAAGACAAGACAAACTTACGGGCATCTTTGAAGAGAGTAGGCCAATAAAAACCTGATTGCAACACCTTGTGTTCAGTTCTATCTCTAGCGTGGTGCCCTCCATAAGCCTCGAAGTGACACTTGCGTATGATCTGTTCCTGTTCATGCTCAGGTACACAACGTCTAATAATACCATCTACTCCTTCTTTATAAAGATGTGGGTCATCCCAGAAGTAATGTCTTCAATCATAGAAAAACTTTTTATTTTGCTGGTATGTGAAACTAGGTGGTATAAATTTAGCAACAATGTAATTAGCATAATCAGCATACCATGGAGCAGTACGAGAAGCATTTATGACATTTAGTTGTTCATCAAGAAAGCTATCATCAATAGGTAGTGGGTCATCAAGAACATTCTCTAACCTAGGGAAGTTGTCTGCAACGGGGTTCTCAGCTCCATTTCTATCAATAATATGTAAATCAAATTCTTGTAGCAAGAGAACCCATCTAATAAGTCTAGGTTTAGCATCTTTATTTTCCATAAGATATTTAATAGCAGCATGATCGGTGTGAATAGTTACTTTAGAATCAACATTGTTGAGGAAATCGTTAACTGGTAGCTGCTGGGTTGGCTGGCGAGTAGGGTATTAATTGTCTAATCGGTAAGTTAATCGGCCATTTAATGAATTAATCGGACGATTTATTGGTTTATCGGCTACTCGGTGACCCTACGAGTAGGGATTAATCGGCAAGTTAACTGGTTAATCGGATGAATTCTTGAACAGGGGAATCAATAATATAAGGTCTGAACTTATCACAAGCAAATACAACTGCTAATAATTCTTTTTCAGTAGTAGCATAATTTCTCTGGGCATTGTCTAGAGTTTTACTAGCATATTGAATAACATTTAATTTCTTATCAACTCTTTGCCCTAGAACAACACCTACAACATAATCGCTAGCATCACACATAATTTCAAAGGGTAAATTCCAATCAGGTGTCTGAACAATAGGTGCAGAGATTAATGCTTTATTAAGTATTTCAAATGCTTCTATGCAATCATCATCAAATACAAAAGGAATGTCTTTTTGTAATAGATTAGTCAGAAGCCGATAAATTTTTGAGAAGTCCCTAATAAACCTCCTATAAAAACTGGCATGACAAAGAAAACTTCTTATACCTTTGATGTCCTTCGGACATGGCATCTTTTCAATAGCATCAACTTTAGCTTTATCAACTTCAATACATCTTTTAGAAATTTTATGCCCAAGACAATGCCTTCATTAACCATAAAGTGGCACTTCTCCCAATTCAAGACAAGATTAGTTTCTTCACATCTCTGCAAAACTTGATCAAGGTTGCTCAAGCAATCATCAAAAGAGGAGCCATAAACGGAGAAATCGTCCATGGAAACCTCACATATCTTTTCACAGAAGTAAGAAAATATAGCCATCGTGCATCTTTGAAAGGTAGCAGGTGCATTACATAAACCAAAAGGCATACGTCTGTAAGCAAAAGTACCGAAAGGGCAAGTAAAAGTGGTCTTTGCTTGATCATCAGCTAACTCAGGTATTTGAGAGAAGCCAGAGTAACCATCTAGAAAGCAAAAATGTGTATGTTTGGATAATCTTTCTAGCATTTGATCAATAAAAGGTAAAGGGTAATGATCTTTTTTAGAAGCCTTATTTAATTTGCGGAAATCAATTACCATCCTATAACCTGTAATAATTATTTGCGGAATCAATCCATCTTTATCATTAGGAACGACAGTGATACCTCCCTTCTTAGGGACACAATGGACAGGACTTACCCACTGACTATCAGCAACGGGATAAATTATACCTGCCTCAAGGAGCTTTAGTATTTCCTTTCTTACCACTTCTTTCATCTTAGGATTCAGCCGTCGTTGGTGATCAATAACTTATTTGGCGTCTTTCTCCAAATTAATTTTGTGTTGACATAGAGTGGGACTAATGCCCTTAAGATCATCAAGAGTATATCCAATAGCAGCACGGTGCTTCTTCAGAGTTTCCAATAATTTTTATTCCTCCTTCTCTAAAAGGTTAGCACTAATAATAACATGATATATCTTATTTAAGAGTATAACGCAATGGTTTAAGCTCAAACACGGGATCATCCTTGGGTGGAGGGGGATCCCCTAGGATTCCAACAGGCAAATTGTGTTTCAGAATAGGTCCCTGTTTAAAGAATAGTTCATCTATTTCCCTTCTTTCATTCATAAACATATCATACTCATGGTCTAGCAAATATTGTTCTAAAGGGTCACTAGGAGTCACGGCAATAGAAGCAAGACCAATAATTTCATCCTTACCAGGCAATTCTTCATCACGGGGTTGTCTACGAAATTCAGAAAAATTAAACTCATGAGACATATCATCCAAACCAATAGTAACAACATCCTTTTCGCAGTCTATCTTAGCATTAATAGTGTTCAAGAAGGGTCTACCAAATATAATGGCAAAAAAACTATCTTGTGGGGAACCAAGAACAAGAAAATCAGCAGGATATTTAGCCTTCCCACACAAGACTTCAACATCTCTAACAATCCCAATCGGTGAAATAGTATCTCTACTGGCAAGCTTAATGGTAACATCGATATCGTCCAACTCAGCAGGTGCAACATCATGCATAATTTCTTTGTATAAGGAAATAGGTATCACACTGGCACTATCACCCATATCACACAAGCCATGATAAAAATGATTTCCTATTTTAACAGAAATTACAGGCATGCCTACCACAGGTCTATGTTTATCTTTAGCACCAGGTTTAGCAATTCTAGCAGTCTCATCACAGAAATAAATAACATGCCCATCGATATTATCAGCCAAGAGATCTTTAACTATAGCAATATTAGGTTCAACTTTAACTTGCTCAGGAGGTGTATAAGTTCTAATACTACTTTTACGAACCATAGTTGAAGCTTTAGCATGATCCTTTATCCTAAGAGGAAAAGGTGGTTTCTCAACATAAGAAGTAGGAACAATAGGATCATTATAAGTGATAGTCTTTTCTTCAACTTTAATAGGTTCAACTACTTTTACTTCTATGGGAGGATGATATTTAAACCACTTCTCTTTAGGGAGATCAACATGAGTAGCAAAAGATTCACAAAAAGGAGCTACTATCTCAGAGTCACGTCCATATTTAGTGCTAAATTTATGGAAAACATCGGTATCCATAAAAGATTTAACACAATCAAACTTAGGTGTTATACCTGATTCCTTACCTTCATCGAGATCCCAATCTTCAGAGTTGCGTTCAATTCTTTCCAATAAATCCCATTTGAATTCAATAGTCTTCATCATAAAAGAACCAGTATAAGAAGTATCGAGCATGGAGCGATTATTGTCAGAAAGCCGAGCATAAATTTTTTGAATAATCATTTCTCTTGAGAGCTCGTGATTGGGGCATGAATATAACATTGACTTAAGCCTCCCCCAAGCTTCAAGAGGCCAAAAATTATATATATAATTACGATCATGATGAAGAAGATGCATAGGATAAAACTTCTGATGGAATTCCAATTTCAATCGCTTGTAGTCCCATGATCCCATATCATCACATAGCCTATACCACGTCAATGCATCTCTCTTCATAGATAAAGGGAAGACCTTCTTCTTGATAACATCATCGGGCATACCTGCAAGTTTAAATAATCCACAAACTTCACCCACTTAGATTAAGTGTAAATCGGGATGCAATGTTCCATCTCCTGATTTCAAAGTAAACATTTTCATTTTCAGTAGGTTGAGGAGCAACTCTGTGCTCTACTGGTCGAGGTGAAGATACCCCGAACAAGCCCCTCAAAGGATTACTTTCCATAGTAACAAGTGACAGTAAATTTCAGCACACTATATAAATTTTTCCTTACCAAATTCCACCTACCAAAGGCGCTTCACTCCCTGACAACGGCGCCAGAAAAGAGTCTTGATGACCCACAAGTATAGGGGATCTATCGTACTCCTTTCGATAAGTAAGAGTGTCGAACCCAACGAGGAGCAGAAGGAAATGATAAGCGGTTTTCAGCAAGGTATTCTCTGCAAGCACTGAAATTATCGGTAAAAGATAGTTTTGTGATAAGGTAATTTGTAACGGGTAACAAGTAACAAGTGTAAATAAAGTGCAGCAAGATGGCCCAATCCTTTTTGTAGCAAAGGACAAGCCTGGACAAACTCTTATATAGAGAAAAGCGCTCCCGAGGACACATGGGAATTATCATCAAGCTAGTTTTCATCACGTTCATATGATTCGCGTTCGGTACTTTGATAATTTGATATGTGGGTGGACCGGTGATTGGGTGATGTCCTTACTTGTACAAGCATCCCACTTATGATTAACTCTTATTGCAAGCATCCGCAACTACAAAAAAAGTATTAAGGTAAACCTAACCATAGCATGAAACATATGGATCCAAATCAACCCCTTACGAAGAAACGCATAAACTAGGGTTTAAGCTTCTGTCGCTCTAGCAACCCATCATCTACTTATTACTTCCCAATGCCTTCCTCTAGGCCCAAACAATGCTGAAGTGTCATGTAGTCGACATTCACATGACACCACTAGAGGAGATACAACATACATCTCATCAAAATATCGAACGAATACCAAATTCACATGACTACTAATAGCAAGACTTCTCCCATGTCCTCAGGAACAAACGTAACTACTCACAAAGCATATTCATGTTCATAATCAGAGGGGTATTAATATGCATAATGGATCTGAACATATGATCTTCCAACAAAAAAACCAAATAGCATCAACTACAAGGAGTAATAAACACTACTAGCAACCCACAGGTTCCAATCTCAAACTTAGAGGCAAGGATTGGATACAAGAGATGAACTAGGGTTTTAGAGGAGATGGTGCTGGTGAAGATGTTAATGGAGATGGACCCCCTCCCGATGAGAGGATCATTGGTGATGACGATGGCGATGATTTCCCTCTCCTGGAGGGAAGTGTCCCCGGCAGAACAGCTCCGCCAGAGCCCTAGATTGGTTCCGCCAAGGTTCCGCCTCGTGGCGGCGGAGTCTCGTCCCGAAAGCTTGCTTCTGATTTTTTCTCGACGAAAGACTTCATATAGCAGAAGATGGGCACGGAGGGCCAGCAGGGGCCTGACGGGGGCACGCCCGAGGGGTAGCGCGCCCCCACCCTCGTTCCTGTGGTGTGGGCCCCTCTGTATTTTCTTCACTCAGCATTTTTATTATTTCCAGAAATAACTTCCGTGGAGTTTCGGGACTTTTGGAGTTGTGTAGAATAGGTCTCTAATATTTGCTCCTTTCCACCCGAAATTCAAATTGCGGCATTCTCCTCTTTATGTAAACCTTGTAAAATAAGAGAATATGCATAAGTATTGTGACATAATGTGTAATAACAACCCATAATGCAATAAATATCAATATAAAAGCATGATGCAAAATGTATGTATCATTGCCCATCCGCAGTAAAATGGCCAGGTGGAACGAGCAAACGACCTCATCCTATCCGGCATGAAGCCTCGTCTGGTCGAGGCGCTGGAGCGCTCGCCTGGCTACTGGATCCCAGAGCTGCCGGCCGTCCTCTGGAGTCTTCGTACCAAGCCGAACAAAGCAACCAGCTTCACTCCCTTCTTCCTCGTGTACGGGGCCGAGGCCGTCATCCCAACTGACACCAAGTTTGACTCGCTTCGCATCACCATGTACATGGAGGCGGAGCCAAAGGAGGCACGAGAAGACGGTGTCGACCTACTGGAGGAGGGTCGGCTTGTGGCACTCAGCCGGTCTGCCATCTACCAGCAGGGCATGCGCCGCTACCACAGTCGGAAGGTCAAGCCACGATCCTTCCGTGAAGGGGACCTTGTGCTCCGGCTAATCCAGTGAACAGGCGGCCAGCACAAGCTCTCGGCCCCGTGGGAGGGGCCTTTCATCAGCAGCAAAGCCTTGGGCAACGACTCCTACTACCTCATAAACGCGCAGAAGCCCAGGGCACGCAAGAGGGACGATTCCGGCAAGGAAACAGAGCGCCCATGGAATGCGAATCTTCTTCATCGATTTTACAGTTGACACACTGTATGTACCACACTACCTTTTCTATTATGCAAAGACAATGGGTCCCTCGAGGAGCACCCGGGGGCTACCCTTTTTATCTATATGATAAGATTATGCCTATGAATGTGTTATTTCATTCCTCCGCCCGGCACCGGGTCCGATCAGTCGGCCCGAGGGCTCGCCGCCTTGTCCTACGTTGATATCACTTGCAGTCGGACAAGTAGTGTGCCGACATCTGAGCCCTCTCTTGCCTTAAGCCACAGCTCGTCGAGCGAATGTCCGGCTGGCAAGAGCTAAACGCAGGAAATGATGTCCACACGAAAAATGACTAAGGAAAAACACCAGCATAGGCCAAGCCGGCTCCTCGCTGTTGGAGATATTCCCTAGAGGCTATCATGTATGATGATATTTCCTATATGTTTATGAATAAAGATAGTCCTTGGACATTGTAAATGATGTGTATCAGCAAGTACATGACTTGTTTGTGGGACTATGCATTGTATGATGACTGTCATAAAAGGTCCCTAGTTGAAAGGGCTGTGTGGACACGCAGCCGACTAGAATAACATATGACACGATCGATGGCTTGGTCTCACTAGCCATGGAGCATTGGATGCTAACCAGATAATATGGGCTTGGAAAGGTCTGGTCGGATTCGACGTAGTCAGATCCGAATTGAGATAAGGTCCGAGTTGGACAGACCCAACTATGTCACGCAACGATTTGTCATCTGTGAGTCTCTTGTACAACATAAGTTCTATGTACTAAGACCTGAGCTGTCACATGTACTCGGGATGGTGACAGGCCTGCTTTGGCGGACCAAATGCTACTCCGTGACTGGGTAGATACAAAGGTAGGTTTCAGGCTTGTCCAGACCCATGCCGCGAGACATGGTCGAGCAAGATGGGATTTGCCCCTCCGATCAAGAGAGATATACTCTGGGTCCCTCATGTGATCCGACCAGGATAAGCATGGCCATGCGACAAGGATTATGAGAAAACCCGAATAGTGGTCGGCATTACTACAACGAGAAAGAGGTCCGGCTAGCACAAGGACGACAGACTCGCCTTGAGCCCGACAACATATATCGTGTGGCAAAAGGAATGGACGTATGATGTACAAGTTCGCCTAACCAGCTTCATAGTCTGCTTGGTGTTTGGCATGCCTTGATAGGGCCGCTACCAACCGTGCAGTTCGGAGGTGATCCGAACTGCGACCAAGCCGACTTAAACCTATCGCGCGTTTAATGGAAGGAACCTACGAGGTCGGATCCGAGGACACTGGTCGGATGTGATCCGAGCTGTATTCGGATTGTGGCCGAGTAGACTTGTGGACTTTAGGATCTATGCGAGGCCCAAGAGTTGAGCTCGTGACAGATGCCTATATAAAGTGGAGGTGCCTCACACTCATGCGATTGATCACTTCAACACTGTCTCTAGGGTTTGTATGTGTTGCAAATAGCCATCTCCACTCGCGCCCAACTGTGTGATCGGACCTAGCAGTCCACCGCACGGTGTTCCTCCTACATGCGCTGATACCGTTAGAGGAGGTGTACCTGTCGGATTTCGGGTTCCAGCATACCCTCTAGGTTCGAACTCTGGGGTGCACGCGGAGATCTCGCCCCCTACCTACCTGCACCTCATCGCCTCGCAAGGATCTAAACTACAAAAAGAGCAACACAAGAGACACAAGGTTTATACTGGATCGGGCCACCATTGTGGTGTAATACCCTACTCCAGTGTGTGGTGTGGTGGATTGCCTCAGGGGCTGATGATGAACAATACAAGGAAGAACAGCCTCGCGAGGGTCTGTTCTTGGCCGGTGCGATGAATTTCTAGGGGGAGTTCGGTCGCTCTCTCTCTCTCTGGATTGCTTGACCTCTAGCTCTGCTCTGGATTCCGGATCCGGATGCCTCTACCCTGTGGGTGGCTAGTCCTATTTATAGGCAGAGGCCCTGGGCCTCTTCCCAAATATTGAGCGGGAAGGGCGCCAACAATTGGCCATTTTGAAGGGGAACATCTAGTACACTTATCCTGACTAAAGTTGGTCCTCGCCTGTCAAAGGCTCTGACGATGACGCCAGCTTGGGCTCCACGATGACCTCCTTCCTGCCGTTGTGATGGTATTGGTCTTGTTGCACCGAAACTGCTGCCTTTGCTTGATGCTCTCACCTGCGCTTGCCTCCTTTGCACCAAAGAGGAAATGAGGACACTGCGCGGGTTGGCCCCCGCCTAGTGCCCTCGGTCGTCATGGCTTGCGTCATGGGCACCTCGTGAGGTACCCCGCCTTGATCTCTCCGCCTCCTCGCGAGCCAGCTGACAAGGCCGTGTCGAGGAGGCTTCACATCAATCCGCCCAGAGGCTTGGCCCTCGCGAGGTCTTGAGCTTGTCTTGATGAAGATGGGTCGTCTTTGGGCCACCCTTCATCCATGCCGCGAGCCACGGAAAACAAGTCTGGTACCCCGTTCCCATAACACCGACAGTAGCCCCCGGGCCCAAGGCGCGCCTGGACTTGGCTGAGCAGAGAAGCGAAGGGGCAAGTGCGAAGCGCCGCGGGCCCTAACTGCCTGCGGCCTTGGGCGCTGCGTGGCGGTTGATGGGATGTGGGCGCCCCCACTTCACCACGACGCCTCGGCGATCGCAGTGTGAGTCCTGCATGCAAAGCGGGTCATGATTACCTGTGAACGTGGAAGTCGTCCGTTGGTCTTCCCCGGTTATAAGTACGGAACGGTGCGTGCCCTTCCGGTCCATCTCTTCTTGCTTCTCTTTCTTCTCCATGGCTCCGCCGAAGAGGTTCTCGGCCGCCGGAGAAGGGAAAGGCCCGCCAGGTGGGGCCTGACTCTCCCCCAGCCAAGCGCGGTCGAGGCCGTCCTCGCAAGCAGCCTGTGGTTCCCGTAGCGGCTTCTCGCGGCCGCGGAGGTGATCACCTGTGCGGTGACGGGCGTCAGGCCATTGACGGGGGGCGAGCTACGGCCGCGCGACCCCCTAGGCCGCGCTTCCATTCAGCAGAGGTGCTGCAGGAGTTTGTCGTATGGTCGGCGGAGCCAACCAGCACCTGGCTCAAGCTTCCCCGCTTCCTTTTAGGTGAACTTCCAGTCGGCGCCCCGGGCGGCCTCTGGCTCCAGGCGGACGGTTGCTGCAGCCGGGCCTCCTGGGCTTCGCTGGAGGTCTCCGCTGCCGGGAGCGTGGCCCGACCCGCGGCTGGCAAACAATTGCCCGTGCGCGAGGTTTGAGCCGACGGCGCACCCTGCACTTCAAGTTGGATGGCGACGCCACCCTCTACGTGAGGGTGTTCGGGGAAGACGGTCGCCGCGCTGGGTGCTGCCCCGAGGACGAAGACTGCGGCCGTGGGCCTTGCCCCGGCGACGATCGCGACGAAGATGATGGCGCGCGCGTGGTCGGCGGCGCTCGGGGTTCGTCAAGCCTCGGTGACTCTTCTTTGGACAGCGGCTCCTCCAGCGGTGGCCGTGACCAGCCTCCGCGCCGCCGCGCCCGCCTAGAGGGAGGTAGCGGGTCCGCCCGCCGTCGCGCCTCGGTGAAGCACGAGAGGGAGTTCGCTTGAGCTCCAGAGGCAGGTCGAGCTTCCGCCGCGAGTTGGTGTCAAGCGAGCCGCGCCTGTCATGTTATTTTCCTTTTCCTGCGCAAGGAGACAGTAGTGTAGGGCCCCGCGGGGGCGTGCTTGGACTGTTGCTGTTTAATTATCATACTATTTCCGCTATTTTTGTATTAGACTTCTGTCCCACACGCCTGCGCGTAGAAATTACTTAGCTTGGGGTCGACCTGTCGCGGTCTTCGCCTCCCGAGGCCGAGGTCTTGTCGAATGCTTCATGCCCTGCAAAGATTAGCGAGGAGAGGTAGTTTCCGGCCTCAGTCGTGGAGGCGACCGACCCAGGTCCTGTGTTCGCGTCGCGGTGCCCATGGGGCACGGACTGGAGGGGTGCTCCCGTAGTGAACCCGGTTAGGGAAGCCTCAAACAGTAGGGGCAGAAAACACTCACGAGGGCGCCCGCGTTGCTCCCTCGCGAGACTCGCACGAGAGAAATCGAGTAGGAGGCGAAGAAGGCAAAGAGTCGCAAAGCCAAAGGCAGCAACACCTTCAATAAAACTTAAAATGGGAATGAACAAGCCAAGCTGCAGAAAGCAAATGAAAAAAGCGCGTCGGCACCTAATCTAGTCTTGACGTCTTCTCACCGGTAGCGGAGCTAAGTGCTGCCACTTGGCGTGGGAGGAGCCCGAGGCTGAGGCTGGTGCTCCACGAGACTCGAGCGTGTACAGCCCCAACTAATTATTACGTGAGAGTGTAACGGGCAGCGAGCTTCACAGGCGTTGGCCTTCTTCACAGGCACCGGGCCTTTCTCAGAGAGATAAGCTTCATAGGCGTTCGCCTTCTTCACAGGCACTGGGCCTTTTCCAAAACGCAACAACTTCACAAGCATTCGCCTTCTTCACAGGCACTGGGCCTTTCTCAGAAAGATAAGCTTCACAGGCGTTCGCCTTCTCCACAGGCACTGGGCCTTTTCCAAAACGCAACAACTTCACAGGCATTCGCCTTCTTCACAGGCACTGGGCCATTCTCAGAAAGATAAGCTTCACCGGCATCCGCCTTCTTCACGAACCTTTGGGCCTTTTCCAATCGCATAGCGACTTCACGGGCATTAGCCTTCTTCACGACCTTGGGCCTTTTTAGGGTAAAACCTCCGGAGGTCTTTGGATGTTCCACGCGTTCTGGACGGGCACCCCCTCCTGAGTCTCCAAGCGCGCGGAGCCAGGCCTGGAAACATGAACAACCTTGAATGGGCCCTCCCACATGGGAGAAAGCTTATGCAGTCCCTCCCTTGAGAGAACCCGTCTGAGCATGAGGTCCCCTACCTCAAGAGTCCTGGGGAGAATGTTGCGGCAGTGGTATAGCCGCAGTGCTTGTTGGTACCTTGCCGCTCGTAGCGCGGCTTCTCGATGATGCTCCTACCCCAGCACGAGGTCCGTCCCCCGCATGGCATCCTGCTGCGCCTCGTTGAAGGCCAGGACCCGTGCGGAACGACGTCTGACCTCGTGAGGGAGGACTGCTTTAGCTCCATAGACCAGGAAGAACGGGGTTTCGCCACTCGGCTTCGTCGCGGTCGTGCGGATGGACCACAACATTGACTGTTGCTCATTGTACCAGCCTCTGCCGCAGGCCTACAACTTCTTCTTGAATCTCCTGGTTTTGAGGCCCCTCAGGACCTCTGCGTTGGCCCACTCGGCCTGACCATTGCTCTGTGGGTGCGCTACCGAAGCGTAGCATACCTGCGTCCGAAGGTTAGCACAGTATGTATTGAAGAGGTTACTGGTGAACTGCGAACCGTTGTCGGTGATGATGCGGTTCGGCACCCCGAACCGGTTCACGATGCCCTTGATGAACTTGCGGGGATGGTGCGGACGGCTTCCACTTTAGCCCACTTGGTGAACTTGTCCACGGCGACGTAGAGGTAACGATAGCCCCTGGCGCCCGGAGAAGCGGGCCCAGGAGATCCAGCCCCAGCTGCGAATGGCCACGGCGAGTATAGTTTGCAGACCTCCGCGGTGATGGATCTGCTTGGCATGGAATTGGCAGCCTCGCAAGCCTTCACCAGTTCCACGACATCATTGGCGTAGTGGGCCAATAGAACCCGCTTCTGAGCATGCCTTAGCGAGGGTCCATGATGACGAATGATGCCCACATCTCCACCGTGTATATCTGCTAGCAGCTCCTTCCCTTGCTCCACGGAGATGCAGCGAGGACACATCATTTGGTCGCTTCGGTAGAGCTCTCCATCCACGATGCGATGCGCCGTGGCTTGCGCGCCACACGCTCCGCTTCCTCCTCCTTTTCCGGCAAGGTCCCTTGCGTCGGGTAGCTCTGGGCTCGTGATCCAGCACCCCTCCACGAGGCTCCAGTGTTAGGAGCGAGGCGTGCTCCGAGGCCGGGCCCTGACCAGGGCTCCCGAGGAGGTGGTGGGGAGCTCTTCCTGAGGCTGCACCGTGCTTGACAGCGATGGCGTTGCCGAGGGCTTGAAGAGCCGCTCCTCGAAGACGTCGGGCTCCTGAGGTAGCCTCCTGGATGCCCGCTTGGCGATGTCGTCAACCTCTTGATTGGTGCCACGAGGCACATGCTGCAGCTCCAGTCCCCAGAATTGCTTCTCCATCCTGCGGACCTCCGCGAGGTAGGCTTCCACGTGCTCATCCCTCGGCTCGTATACTTTGTTGGAGAAGTTGACGAGGAGTTGTGAATCACCCTTGATGGTAAGGCGCTTCAATCCAGGGGCAACAAGGCCTTGAGCCTGCTATCGAGCCCTCATATTCTGCTATGTTGTTGGAGACCTTTTCTCCGTCTTTGGAAACAGAGCTGCAGCGTAGTAGAGCTTGTCTTGAGTAGGAGATATAAACACTGCGCCAGCTCCAGCGCCGATGTCTGAGAACGCCCATCAGTACATGATCCAACCGTCCGGTGCCTCGCTTCCGGGAAGAGGACCGATCCTCATCGACCTTGAGGCCCGGCGCCTCCGTCCATTCCGCCACGAAGTCCGCTAGCGCGGCTCCCTTGATGACTCTGGTGATGCTGAATTCTAGCTGAAACGCTTGCAACTCGATGTTCCACTCAACGACTCTTTGTCACACCCTGATTTTCATGGCACAACACTTAAGATGATAAATCATGATAAAATGTGGTTTGACAAAAACTTTTGCATTATTTGACTTTTTATTTGGAGTTGGTTTTCTCTCTGTGTTTTCAAGTGCTCTTAAAAGTCAACATAGCTTCACCTTCTATACTTCCTTTCCTTGATCCAAAACTTCTGCCCAATGATCATACCATGTGTATAGTACAATATAGAATTTTCTTACAAAAATAATTTGGCCAAAAAGTATTTTTAAAAATTAGTTTTCCAAAAACCCCTGAATTGAGATTTGCACTGCAAGTACTTGATTTGGGGTATGAAAAATCTTTCAAAGAGTATGTTTGATTCCTATTAGGTGTAGGACTCCCATAAACCACAAAAATATAATTTTAAAAGTTATTTTCCTATTTTATTGAAAAGCTTTTTCTTAAGGCCAGAAATGGTCTTTAATAGGAAAAAATTATTTTATTGTTTCAAAAATATTTGACAAAAACCTAGGGAAACTCAGTGGACATATATTGTCCATATATAAGAGTTTCAACACATGGTCATGTTCAAAATATTGGTTAAACCCCTCAAAAACCCTTTCTGGATATTTCAAGCTTTTGAAATATTTACAAAGGAAATATTCTCCAAAAATTCCAAGAAAATTTTATCATGTCAAATATGACATGCTGGATGATCTTGATAAGTATCATGTCATGGAGAATAGTATAACCCCATGAAATACCCTCAAAACCATTTCTGTCCATTTTGAAGTTTGAGAAACTTTACATTGCCAAACATGTCCAAATGCTCTCAAATCTTGTGAACATGCTCAAGTGGTTTAATAATTCATCTAGACCAAATGGCACAAGTTGGAGAAAATGTTATATTGATCAAAGTGCCCCAAAACCCTCTCTGGCCAGAATCTAATTTGAACAAATTTGTACTATCAACTTTCTCTCCTTGACCCCAACTTTGTTGGGCATGTTCACATGACCAATTGAGGCCACTGCACGAAGTGGTGGATCAATGAGAAGTGATTGGCTCAACTAGATCTACACAAGTTCATTTCTGCTAATTTCTAGGGTTTACAAAAGTTGCATTGGCAACTTTGCCCAAATAATCTCTAAATTGGTGGAAGGCCCTAATTATATGTGTCATTTCGCCCTGTGGAGTCTCATGGCAATTGGAAATCATTTGCTTGCCAAAACCTTTATCAAACACCTTCTGCCACTTTTCAAAAATCACCATTTTGACCACTAAAACTATTCTCCTTGAGCTCAACTTTTACCACATCTCCTCCTAGTCCTCCTCTACCTCCAAAGAACAATGGCTGCATCTCAGCTCAATGGTTGAGGTGAAACCACCTCATTTACCCCTCTGGACAGCCCCATGCCCCTCTTCCTCACCTCCCTCCTCACTCCAGTGGCCATCCATGTCATCAATGCACCACCCATTTCTTTACTCAATCCTAGACCTGCTAGACACCAAAGGACGCGCTCACCATGCATAAAGAATTGCCATGCCGGCCATTTGGGCGCTCTGGGCCAGCCTTCTGATCGCTCCCTTGCTATCCGCCCCTTCCAACCGCCTCCGGCCACCTCGGGCCTCCCCAGCACGCCAACCAATGCCCCTCGACGTCCGCGTCACGACACGGCGCTGTCCCCTTCCTCTCTCCTCCTCCCCGCGCCTCCGCGCTAGCAAACACCGGCCGCCCGAGCGCGCTAATGGCGCGGCTCACACGCGCGCGCCTCCGACCTCTCCCCACTCCCTCTCTCTATCTCTCCCTATGTAGTCGACGTCCAGGAACACCCCAGACACCACACCCTCTTCCCCCGAGCCCTGCAGCGACGAGCGTGAGCTCGCCGGCACACGGGTCCATGACACCCCGCCGTTCGCCCATTTAAGGGCCTCCCCGAGCCCTCCTCTCCTCACCACTCGCTATCACACTCCCCAAAACATCCCCCTGCGCCCCAGTTCCTCTCCAGAGCCGCCCGAGCTCGAGATCGAGCTCGAGCTCCGCCGCTTTGGCTCGCCGGAGTTCGCGAGGTACAGGCCGTCCCCGGCCCCTTTCCTCTCGATCTGGAACCCCTGCAGCTCTCGATCCTTTTCCCTTGTTTCCCTCTCTGTAGCTGCGGAAGCGGCGGAACCGCCACCACAAGCCCCTCCGCGCGTGACCTCGTGGCCGTGAACCAGTCCATCCGGCGACGGTTCCACCTCCACCGAATAGCGACGCCATCTGAGTCCATCCTGCCCTTGTCCAAGCTCGTCGTGCCCTGCATCGTCGCGGTGAGCTCGCCGCCCTCTCGACCAGGGGTTGGCGGCGGCGGTCGTGGGCCCGTCCGTCGACCTCACGTCGACACTTGGGCCCCGCCGTCGAGTTTAAACCAGCAGCGCGTGCACCGATCTTGTTGGGCCGCCTCTCTCCTTGGGCTTGCTGCCATGCGGCTGTTACAGCCCGGTGAACCTGAAACCCTTTTCCTTTTCTTTTTACATCTCTTTTCCAAAATTTCCACGGGATAAAGTACTATTCCAAATAAATTAATTCCAACTCCTAAATTCCCAAAATATTGCAACCTATTTAATGGTGCAACTTTCATTCAAATCAACAACCTTTTCTTCCTGTAAATATTTAAATGTGATTTTAAGCATTTAAAATACCTTTGTAAATCCATTTCTCCTATTACGCTACTCCAAATCCAAAACTAAAATTTTCCCTTCTTAGTTTTCACCTAATGTTGACAAAAATAAGTTGACATTTTACGAGCACTTTGACTTTTCTGTTTTATTATTGTCTTATTTTTCCGTTATTTTCTTGCAATGTTAGATCCCGTATTTGTGAGATTCTTTGAAGGAGAAGGAGGAGAAGGATTTGAAGACCTCGAAGAACAAGCCAATCAAGGCAAGCAGCCCTTTGACCATGACACCCCTCTTGTTCATCGGTACCCTTTTTCCGATTGCATGATGATGAAGTATGGCGGTGGTAAACTTGTTGTGAACCACCACATGATGCATCTTGCTACTCATGACCTTACCTTGTTCATGATTGCATTTTCAAGAGACTATTTGATGCATAATGATGCATGTGTACCATGAACTCTTCATGGTTACATTCTTCGAAAACCCCATCGGGTGCCCCTAATGCCCTTGGGAGATGTTGATCTAAGGTCACCACTTGAGGAAGAAGTGGTGTCTGGAGAGATTTTAGTGTGTGTGTGAAAAATGATGGATTAGATTTATGTGTGATTACCGTCCCAACCAAACATGTGCAACCACTCTACCCCTTTATGGGATGGGGCATTATTAATTACCTAGGCGATACTAGCTTGGAGCCGCATCACCGGTGATGGGGAGAGTTGATGCTCTCTCTTGGGGCGAGGTCGTGCCGGTAGGGCGGCCATGACTGTTTTCACAGGGCACGGACACAGCGTTGGTCCCTTCGTGTATCGTAATAATGTGAAAAGGGCAGAGTCCACGATCTTGTGCTTATACATGAGGGTCGTGTATCAGCAGTGGACTCCTTGTTAGTGTCGTATAGGGAAAGATAGTGATCGGTGCTTCCCAGTACTTGAGGTACCGCGGGATCGTGGATGACACAGCTTCCGGATCTTGTGGGTAAAGTCGCAACCTCTTGAGTGTCAAACTATTGAATAGCGAGTCCACGTTCATGGACAGTTGGGAGGTGCTACTTAAGCTATGTCGAAATTTTACAAATCACGATGCATGTGTGTGTGAAAGGAACTATTTGTGTCAAGGTGGAGACTTGACATGTTGAATGACATGACATTGATTCAACTCTATTTATGTTGATATCTGTAACCTGTTCTCGAGGTTACCCATGTTTTATTGATGCATATCTCACAAGTTGATAGGACATCTTAACTAGCTTGAAGCCAGGTTGCTTACTCGTTGTACAATTGCATTGTTACTTTGAACCAAATCATGGGTTGCTTGCGAGTACATTGAAAGTACTCATTGGCTTGCCACTGGTTATTTTATTGGCCAGGCATGAAAGAACAAGATATATTGAAGAGTTCCTTGGTGACGATCATGCGAGCTAGGACGCTTCCCAGTCAGAATGCCTGTAGGGTTAAGGCAGATGGCATGGGTTCTACTTACCGACGAAGAATTTCCGCTGCTTATGTTTCATTTGATATTCAGCCCTTAAGGCTTTATCAATGTAAGACTTGACCATAATGGTCATAATTTGTGTAAGACGGTATGTAAGGATGTAAGACTCTTGTTATTCAGCTTCTGTGTGTTCAGTGAGCATTGATCTCTGGGATCACTGTACACTTGCATTCGGTGATCACGACTTATGAGTCGGGGTCCCCGCACTCTTCCGGCAAAGTTGGGGCTCCTGAGCACCCTTTCCAAGGGGTACGCCGAGACAACCTTGATGGGATGGCCCTAAAAATAGTGCCGCAGCTTGCGCGAGGCCACCAAGAGCGCGAGGAGTATCAGGGGCATGGGGTACCGCGCCCTCGCGTCCCATAACCTTGTCTTGACAAGTACAGGGGTGTTCGAAGAGGTTGGGAGTGTTGGTGTTGTTGGCGTCCTCCGGAGGCTGTGGCGCCTCCTGGGACAGTGGAGCCCCCAGTGGCTGGTCGTCAGGGGGAGGGGTCTCTTCTGTTCCGTGTGCCCTTCCTTGCGGCAGCTAATCCTTCTCAGCTGTGGTAGTGGTCTCTGTGACGCCCCCTTGATCCTGCTTCGCTTTGACCCGGGCAGCTGCCGTGGTTTTGGTCCAACGCTCCTCCTTAACCGCCACCAGGGCTACGCTAGCAGAGTAGGGGGTGGCTGCAAGGTAGAGCACCAGGGACTCTTGGGGGCGCGGAGCCACCATTACGGGAGGGCTGGTTAAGTACCTTTTGAGATCTTGGAGCATGTCGGCCTCTTGATCCATTCAAAGGGGCCCTTTTTCTTCATTAGCTTGAAGAAGGGTAGCGCTCGTTCCCCCAACTTGGAGATGAAGCGTCCTAGTGCGGTCACGCGCCGAGTGAGCTTCTGCATTCTGTAACACCCCAAAAATTTAACTAGGTTTTAGTTATTAAAATTTTGCCAAGAGTTTAAAATTTTTGCCTGCAAGAATATCTCTGTTGATTTCAAAACTTTTCCTTTAATATTAAGGAATTTATCCCAAGTGGATCCCTCCAAAATATATTGGACTTCTATGCCCTCTCATTAAAACAATTTCCTAATCAGTAGATTTATTTATTAAATTATTCCACCCTGAGCAATATTCATTAAAATGACTTCTTTTTAGTTTTGGAGCTCCTTTTTGTACTACAACCATTTGATAAATTTAACTAAAAATCCAACCAAAATTTGGAGATGTCATGTGATGTCTCTAAATCACTTTTGTGCAATAATATATTTCATTCATTGCATATTTTGAGTGATACACATGTTTTTCTTCTCGGTCCGATTAGGCAATTTTACACTACAACCCTTTTAAATATTTATTTCTAGCTTCCACCAAAATTATGGGATGTCAGTAGCAGCATATGATTCCATTATATGCAATAATCCAAGGATGTTCTTTGAAGATTTTGATTAAATCAACCTAATCTTCATTCTGGTCCATCAAGATGGTTTGTACAGCATCCCTATTATTGCTGGCTCTTTGGCCCTAGATTCTTTTCCATACTTGTAATCCTCCATGCTAAACCCCTAAGTCCAGGAGCATGCAACCCTTGGCATATTTTTGGTTCATGAAATGATGCCATTCACATCCTGTCCAGATTTGAAGTTCTGCAAAACTTGCACTAGCAAGTTTGTGCTTTTCACCAACTAACCTCACCACCCTCTTGTGCACCCACAGAGACACTGATCTGGAAGATTTGGCCACTCCAAGAAAAGCCTAAGTGCCTGTGGCATTTTGTCAAACACCTGGAGGGCATGATCAGTTTTGACATGAATTGTTGTTGACATAGTGAACTTTGTCTCCTGACCAAACCACCTTGTCCCTTGAGCTTCCCTCTATCACTAACCTACTTCTGTTACCTGCCAACCTCACCTGTGACCTGTAGCGTGCCACGGCATTGTGTCGAACACCTTCCGTGCATGCACTGGACGCGCCCAGAGCACGCGTATTGCACGCGCGTGCGCCCGAGCCGCCGCGTCACGCCACACACTCACCCCAGCCCGTGACCGACCGCAGCCAGCACGCCGTGTCCCCTTGCACGTTGCATGCCCCCCCTCACCGCAATGCACCAAGCAGAGCCTCGCCGCGTCCCCGGCAAGCCAAGGACTAGCCGCCACGGCCGCCCGACAACCCGGCTCAAGCCAGCGCCGCCCAAGCCACCCCGGCTCGCCACCTGCCCCTGTGAACAGCGCAGACTTATCACCTCGCTCGTCCCCTAGCACGCGTCGCCGCCACGTAGCCATTGCTACAGAAAGACGGTTCGCCGTCGTCCTTATCGCCGGCCGCATCGAACCGACCTCCACCGCCTATATAAGGGCCCCGGAGCTCCATCTAGCCCTCGATCAACCTCCAGTGATCCTCCTAGAGCTACCACAGCGGCATTCGAGGAGGAAGGCCTTCTTCCCGAGTCCGGCCAGTTCGATCGCCGCCAAGCCCGGTTGATTACGTCACCACAGGGCCTCTCCTTCTCCAATCTCTCCACCAAGAACTCCCCTCCCTCTCACGGTGCAACCCCTCGATCAATTTTGGTGGAGACCACCGCAGCCAAAAATCACTTTGTCACGAAGCCCCCTCCGCTGGAGCTACGCGCGGCAACTCCCTCCACCTCCGGCGACCCTGCGACCACCGGAAGGACCGCCTAGGAGTGGCGGATCCATCCCTGCCCTTAGATGCCCGCGAAAAGACGCCGTTCACCGGCGACGATCGCCGGAAGCCACGCCTCTGCTCGGGCAGAGAAGAGGAGGGAGTGGGGATCTGGTCAAACTTGACCGAGTGGGGCCCCTGGACCTTGTCGGTGACCCCGTCCCCCACCACGTGGGTTAAGTGGAAGCCCACTTCAAAGTGCGTTTTCGGCGTGTGCGTGTTTATTTGAAGCGTTTTCTTTTCTGTTTTATTCTAAATAACAGATTTTGACCAAACTTTGACCTGCTGTATCTTTTCAAATATAACTCCCAATGAATTAATTCTTTTTTCCTACCTCTCTCAAATATTGTCTAGTTTATTTTAAGATTTTTTTGAAAAAAATTCAGAACAACGTTTTGTGCTGTTTTTATTTTTGTGTGTTAATTCATTTATATTTATAAAATAGGATTCTTGAAGAGAGAGAAATATTTCAAGAGTTTGAAATGCACCTGCCTTCCCATGACACGAAGGCAAGCATTACGAACCCGACATAATACTTTTGTGTGTTCGTTGACACGCTTATAACACTACCTCATTTTGGAGGACTTGTTATTTCATGTGAGATGATCATGTGCATGGATGCATATTTGTGATTTCCATGCTGTTGGGAATGATCACACTTGTGTTAATAATCATCCTCATGTGCCTTGCTTGCATGCGGAAGGAATCCGGAAAAGCCTCTGCCTTGGGTAGGCATGAGTTTGTCGCGGTCCCGTTGGGACGGTCATGTCGGTATGGCATAGTGAGGTATGGTGAGCGGTGATCGTGTTGGTTGAGATATATTTGTTATACATGTCATGCAGGGAAATACTTAAACCTCCTGAGTCGACCGTATATCGAGTCTTGTTCCAGTAACCTCCATACTTGCTTCGTACTACCATTCGTCTCTACAACAAGTAGAGTACGGTTCAGTAAGTTGTCAACCTCTTTCTAGCACACACCGTACAGAGAGGCCAGGGTGGAAGATACCGGTTGTAGCTGGTAGGCAGACCACCTGGTCCGGGGGCATGGGTGTTTCCGGTTGAGACCGAGAGGGGAGGCGACCCCTTAGAGCGCGCAATATAAATTTGATCCCATGCTACGCGAGGTTGTAGCCTCCCCACTTAAAGTTTGCTTGACAGGTGTCGTGGGTGATTCCAGACACGTGTGATTTAAGGTGGTGTGTGCAAGTTAGGTGTGTATTCAACAAAAAGACCATAGACGGAATTAGTCCCGATGGACTAAAGGAATCCGTTACTCGTGGTTAAAGAGTACACCGTCTGCAGAGATTAAACCTATGCGAATAGCCGTGTCCATGGTTAAGGATTACAGTCTGGGATGGGTCAAGTGTCGGTCTTAGTGTCGGTCTTCGGAGGTGAAACTGTTAAACCAGAAATGGAAACACTACTTGTGTTTCATGATAATTATGATTATTATTATTATTGTTGACTAACCCGTGATTTTATGGGTATTATCGAATATCCCTGGGATGGTTCTACCTCCTGGATATTTGCTGTGTTTTCTTTTAAAGCCCTTTATGTGGTGTCGCTAAGACGCCCGACTATGGCATTTCTTTTAAAGCCACAGTGTGGTGTCGCTCGACGCCTTGACAGTGGCATTTCTTTTAAAGCCCTTTATGTGGTGTCGCTAATCGCCCGTTGTGGCATTTCTTTTAAAGCCCTTTATGTGGTGTCGCTAAGGCCTTGCGTGTGGCATTTCTTTTAAAGCCACAGATGTGGTGTCGCTCGACGGCCTGACAGTGGCATTTCTTTTAAAGCCCTTTATGTGGTGTCGCTCGGACGCCTTGATCGTGGCATTTCTTTTAAAGCCCTGTATGTGGTGTCGCTCAGACGCCCAACGGTGGCATTTCTTTTTTTAAAGCCCTTTATGTGGCGTTGCTTCAGATGCCCGATCGGTGCCTTTTATTATTATTATTATGATATTGCATTTCCATAAATAACCTGCTTACATGCATCGGAGTTTATTTATCTTTTGTGACCGATGTCATGAGTATAAGATATTTTCGGCATATTATTGTTATATTATTCCCGTGTTCATAATGTTTGCGAGTACATTCCAAGTACTCACTGGCTTGTCCCTGGCTATTGTCTTGGCAAGATTTCTTGCGCGGAAAGGAGCGACCGTGTTGGCAGCCCCGGAACCTAAGCAACGGTGATAGCAGCCTCGCGAAGATAGGAGTTAACCTGGTCACTGTTCCGTGGGAAATGGAGTCGAGAGACACCGATGTTTTACAACCCGCTTCCGCCATCAACCGCTAGAAACCCTTTGATTGTACTCACAGGCCAGAATGGTCTTGTACTACATATATTGTATTTTGCTTGGATTTTCTGTATCAAGCTAGTGTCTTATCAGCTAACAGTTATCCTGGGGCTGGTAAGCACAAGGGCCATTTTCTGGGATTAACACCCGGAGAATCGGTCGCCAGAGACTTGGTATCAGAGCCAGGCTGACCATTGGCTAATCCTATCCCAGCCAGGTCGATAAACTTAGGCAAACCGACCTACCAGACCTAACCAAACCCCAGCCAAGCTTCCCGTGCAAGATAGCCACACAGTAAGTCCGACACTCTTGGCAGTCGGTGCCCAACCTATCAGTCTAGCCTGTCGATCACACGCCAATGACTGATGGCAAAAATGTCTCATTCGCAAGCGTGCGAAGGAAGACTCCGTTCCCTTTTTCTATAAAAAGGGCACGCTAGCCTCAACCCAGCACAGCCTCCTCCCAAACCTAGCCACAATGCCTGGTCCCATAGTGCACAATGAGACCATAGCAACAAATCTTGGAGGTTTTTTGACCATACTCGCAAACCTCACCCGTCGTGCCTACGCGTTAGAAGAACCCCCAGAATATGTTGTGTACCAAGGACCCATGAGCGGTGAAGACCGCCAATTCTGGGCCACTGTGCACATCTACGGTAGGAGTCTATCTCCTGAACGCCCCTACAGGTTCACCGGAAGAACAACTTCCTTTGAGCCACAAGCCATCCAACTAGCTGCTCGAGAGGCTATAGTTCATCTCAGGCACCTGTCGCCCAGAGTTAATTGTCGCTCATTCTACTACTACCCCAGGCGTGAAGGGTATGGCAGACCACCCCAAGTTGCCAGCGGAGACTACGAGGCGGATCCCGCGTTGTTGCACCTAGTGCGCTATGTAAGTGCACTAGAGGCATTGTTTGATCAAATCACTATTGATCTGATCGCAGCTCGAGGAGAGCTGCCTCGCCGAGCCCCGGTAAGCAGAGAAACCGAGGCCGACACCGACAACCTAGTCGTGCTGTTCGGACACCCGATTGATACCCTGAGGTCAGCCCCAACCATCATCAAGATCTTTGTGATGACCCCAGAAGTGCTTCGTCGCCTTTTGGGAACACACTCCAACGGGATTGTGGCCAACAATCCCCGCGATGGTCATCATAGCTACCCCGACCCTGCAGTTCCTCCACCATCTCCGGCTAATCCCGACGGTGAGACCCATGGAGAAGCCTCAGCATCCTCGAGGAAGGCCCGTTTAGATGTAAACGAGGTAGACTAAGTCACCCGAGTAGTGCCGAGTCTCGGTGTATTCTCGCTTTGTAATCATGTAACCTTGTGAGTAAGCGCCGCCTGTCGTTGTGCCTCTGTTTTAATAAGTAGCCTTGCGTATTTTGTCAGCGCATAGTTGCGTATTTTCCGGGCACAGCTACCAAAACCAACCCCGACGACAACCATAGTAACACGTCTCTTTATGAGATATGTGTATCTCTGACACTGACCCGACCTTTGGAGCTAAGCTGGTAAATTTATTACCTTTCACTACGGTAAAATGACCCAGCTCCATTGCTATATAAAGGCCACCTCGTGACCCTACCAAGCACCCCACACCTTGTGCACCACCCTCACAACCTTTTCCTGTCATGCCGAGCCCCAGTATTCATCTGAGAACCCCAGATGCAACCCCGGGTAGTTTTGTCAAAATATTGTGGGACTTTACCTATAGTACCATGGGTTCTACCCAGCCACCCCAGTACGAGCTGTTCAAATCAAGGATCACCCCTTCCACTTCGGAATATTGGGCAGCAGTACACATCCCTCCCGTAGACCCCAACCAAGATCCAACGGAAGTTTCCTTCGTGGGGAAATCTATGCCAACCCCACGCTTGGCCATAGAAGCTGCTGCAAAAGAGGCGACTGCTCGTCTTCGATCCGTAGTACCCTATGCCCGCGAGCGAGGGTATTATTACTTTCTGAGCCATGCAACCCCCAGAGGAGTAACATCTTTCCCCGGTGGGCGAATTGAGAGAGACCCAGTACTGGCCAACCTCATCCAGTACATCATCGCACAAAAGCATTTGAATCGACAAGTGATGGATTATCTCCGAATCTCACCGATCTGAACCCTCAGTTGCCATCGGCGAACCACGAGGCCCGATCCGGAGAGACTCATACATCGACCGATCAATCCACTTCCTCCGATAGAAGAGGAGTGCGTTCCACTACCGAGACTTTTCTCGAGACCCGTCCGATTACCATTCTCATTTTAGACGTCACTGCTGTATTTGTTATTTCAGCATTTACTATTATGTGGTAACTTATCGTGGTACCTCGAATTTGTCTGACAGTAGAGTATTTAGTTCTTACGTTTGTGAGTGGTTTTCTTCGTGAGCAACCTGTGTAACCGCGAAAAATCCTGGAATGAGATTTTCTTCTTCCAGAATTTGCTGCATCTTTTATCCTCTCACTACATGGATTTTTTTTATTCACGCAGCACCATGGCAGCAGACTCACAACCGCTCAGACACATATGGAGCATTTGTTTTTCTCAACGGCTCTTAGCAAATCTCGATGACGAGATTTTTTTAAGGGGGGTAGTAACTGTAACACCCCAAAAATTTAACCAGGTTTTAGTTATTAAAATTTTGCCAAGAGTTTAAAATTTTTGCCTGCAAGAATATCTCTGTTGATTTCAAAACTTTTCCTTTAATATTAAGGAATTTATCCCAAGTGGATCCTTCCAAAATATATTGGACTTCTATGCCCTCTCACTAAAACAATTTCCAAATCAATAGATTTATTTATTAAATTATTCCACCCTGAGCTATATTCATTAAAATGACTTGTTTTTAGTTTTGGAGCTCCTTTTTGTACTACAACCATTTGATAAATTTAACTAAAAATCCAACCAAAATTTGGAGATGTCATGTGATGTCTCTAAATCACTTTTGTGCAATAATATATTTCATTCATTGCATATTTTGAGTGCTACACATGTTTTTCTTCTCTGGTCCAATGGGCAATTTTACACTACAACCCTTTTAAATATTTATTTCTAGCTTCCACCAAAATTATGGGATGTCAGTAGCAGCATATGATTCAATTATATGCAATAATCCAAGGATGTTCTTTGAAGATTTTGAGTAAATCAACCTAATCTTCATTCTGGTCTATCAAGATGGTTTGTACAGCATCCCTATTATTGCTGGCTCTTTGGCCCTAGATTCTTTTCCCTACTTGTAATCCTCCATGCTAAACCCCTAAGTCCAGGAGCATGCAACCCTTGGCATATTTTTGGTTCATGAAATGATGCCATTCACATCATGTCCAGATTTGAAGTTCTGCAAAACTTGCACTAGCAAGTTTGTGCTTTTCACCAACTAACCTCACCACCCTCTTGTGCACCCACAGAGACACTGATCTGGAAGATTTGGCCACTCCAAGAAAAGCCTAAGTGCCTGTGGAATTTTGTCAAACACCTGGAGGGCATGATCAGTTTTGACATGAATTGTTGTTGACATAGTGAACTTTGTCACCTGACCAAACCACCTTGTCCCTTGAGCTTCCCTCTATCACTAACCTACTTCCGTTACCTGCCAACCTCACCTGTGACCTGTAGCATGCCACGGCATTGTGTCGAACACCTTCCGTGCATGCACTGGACGCGCCCAGAGCACGCGTATTGCACGCGCATGCGCCCGAGCCGCCGCGTCACGCCCCGCACTTACTCCAGCCCGTGACCGACCGCAGCCAGCACGCCGTGTCCCCTTGCGCGCTGCATGCCCCCCCCCCCTCACCGCAACGCGCCAAGCAGAGCCTCGCCGCGTCCCCGGCAAGCCAAGGACTAGCCGCCACGGCCGCCCGACAACCCTGCTCAAGCCAGCGCCGCCCAAGCCACCCCGGCTCGCCACCTGCCCCTGTGAACAGCGCAAACTTATCACCTCGCTCGTCCCCTAGCGCGCGTCGCCGCCACGTAGCCATTGCTACAGAAAGACGGTTCGCCGTCGTCCTTATCGCCGGCCGCATCGAACCGACCTCCACCGCCCATATAAGGGCCCCGGAGCTCCATCTAGCCCTCGATCAACCTCCAAAGATCCTCCTAGAGCTACCCAGCCAAGATTCGAGGAGGGGAAGGCCTTCTTCCCCGAGTCCGGCCAGTTCGGTCGCCGCCAAGCCCCGGTCGATTCCGTCACCACCAGGGCCTCTCCTTCTCCAATCTCTCCACCAAGAACTCCCCCTCCCTCTCGCGAGTGCAACCCCTTGATCAATTTTGGTCGGAGACCACCGCAACCCAAAAATCACTTTGTCACCGAAGCCCCCTCCGCCGCGGAGCTCGCCGCCGGCGACTCCCTCCACCTCCGGCGACCCTGCGACCACTGGAAGGACCGCCTAGGAGTGGCGGATCCATCCCTGCTCTTAGATGCCCGCGAAAAGACACCGTTCGCCGGAGACGATCGCCGGACGCTACGCCTCTGCTCGGGTAGAGAAGAGGAGGGAGTGGGGACTGGTCAAACCTGACCAGTGGGGCCCCTGGACCCACTGTCAGTGACCCCCGTCCCAGTCCACGTGGGTTAAGTGGTAGCGCACTTCCGAAGTACGTTTTCGACGTGTACGTGTGTATTTGAAACGTTTTTCTTTTCTGTTTTTATTCTAAATAACAGATTTTGACCAAACTTTGACCTGCTGTATCTTTTCAAATATAACTCCAAATGAATTAATTCTTTTTCCTACCTCTCTCAAATATTGTCTAGTTTATTTCAAGATTTATTTGAAAAAATTTCAGAACAACTTTTTGTGCTGTTTTTATTTTTGTGTGTTAATTCATTTATATTTCTAAAATAGGATTCTTGAAGAGAGGAGAAATATTTCAAGAGTTTGAAATGCACCCTGCCTTCCCATGACCTGAAGGAAAGCATTCTGAACCCCGGCATAATACTTTTGTGTGTTCGTTGACACGCTTATAACACTACGTCATTTTTGGAGGACTTGTTATTTCATGTGAGATGATCATGTGCATGGATGCATATTTGTGATTTCCATGCTGTTGGGAATGATCACACTTGTGATAATAATCATCCTCATGTGCCTTGCTTGCATGCCGGAAGGAATCCGGGAAAAGCCTATGCCTTGGGTAGGCATGAGTTTGTCGCCGGTCCCCGTTGGGACGGTCATGTCCGGTATGGCATAGTGAGGTATGGTGAGCGGTGATCGTGTTGGTTGAGATATATTTGTTATACATGTCATGCAGGGAAATACTTAAACCTCCTGAGTCGACCGTAGATCGAGTCTTGTTCGATAACCCCCATACTTGCTTCAGACTACCACTGTCTCTACAACAAGTAGAGTGCAGTTCGATAAGTTGTCAACCTCTTTCTAGCACACACCGTCTGAGAGAGCCAGGGTGGAAGATACCGGTTGTAGGCTGGTAGGCGACCACCTGGTCCGGGAGCATGGGTGTTTCCGGTTGAGACCGAGAGGGAGGCCACCCCTTAGGCGTGCAATATAAATTTGATCCCATGCTACGCGAGGTTGTAGCCTCCCACTTAGAGTTTGCTTGCGGTGTCGTGGGTGATTCTGAACACGTGTGATTTAAGCTGGTGTGTGCAAGTTAGGTGTGTTTTCAACAAAAGATCCGTGAAGCGGAATTAGTCGATGGACTAAAGGAATCCGTTACTCGTGGGTAAAGAGTACACCTCTGAAGAGATTAAACCTATTGAATAGATGTGTCCATGGTTAAGGATTACGATGCAGGATGGGTCAAGTGTCGGTCTTAGTGTCGGTCTTCGGAGGTGAAACTGTTAAACCAGAAATGGAAACACTACTTGTGTTTCATGATAATTATGATTATTATTATTATTGTTGACTAACCCGTGATTTTATGTGTATTATCGAATATCCCTGGGATGGTTCTACCTCCTGGATATTTGCCGTGTTTTCTTTTAAAGCCCTTTATGTGGTGTCGCTAAGACGCCCGACTGTGGCATTTCTTTGAAAGCCCTGTATGTGGTGTCGCTCGGGGCCTTGACAGTGGCATTTCTTTTAAAGCCCTTTATGTGGTGTCGCTCGACGCCTTGACCGTGGCATTTCTTTTAAAGCCCTCAGTGTGGTGTCGCTCGACGCCCGACGGTGGCATTTCTTTTTTTAAAGCCCTTTATGTGGCGTTGCTTCAGACGCCCGATCGGTGCCTTTTATTATTATTATTATGATATTGCATTTCCATAAATAACCTGCTTACATGCATCAGAGTTTATTTATCTTTTGTGACCGACGTCATGAGTATAAGATATTTTCCGCATATTATTGTTATATTATTCCTGTGTTCATAATGTTTGCGAGTACATTCCAAGTACTCACTGGCTTGTCCCTGGCTATTGTCTTGGCCAGATTTCTTGCGCGGAAAGGAGCGACCGTGTTGGCAGCCCTGGAACCTAAGCAACGGTGATAGCAGCCTCGCAAAGATAGGAGTTAACCTGGTCAGCTGTTCCCGTGGGAAATGGAGTCCCAGAGACACTGATGTTTTACAACCCGCTTCCGCCATCAACCGCTAGAAACCCTTTGATTGTACTCACAGGCCAGAATGGTCTTGTACTACATATGTTGTATTTTGCTTGGATTTTCTGTATCAAGCTAGTGTCTTATCAGCTAACAGTTCTCCTTGGGCTGGTAAGCACAAGGGCCATTTTCTGGGATTAACACCCGGAGAATCGGTCGCCACACATTTCTCTGAGGGTCTTCGGCGGGCTCATGTCCTCGACTGCCTTGACCTTTTCTGGGTTAGCCTCGATGCCCCGATGGGACACGAGGAAGCCCAAGAGCTTGCCCGAGGGGACCCCAAACACACACTTCTCCGGGTTGAGCCGCAGGTTGACTGCGTTGAGGCTCGTGAAGGTTTCCTCCAGGTCTTGTATCAGGGTTCTGGCCTCCCGAGACTTCACCACAATGTCATCGACGTAAGCCTCAACAGTCCTCCTGAGTTGCGGGCCCAAGGTGATGTGCATTAGCCGCTGAAAGGTCGCTCCTGCATTGCGCAGCCCGAATGGCATGCATGTGTAGCAGTACACTCCACACGCGGTCAGGAAAGCCGTTTTTTCCACGTCTTCTACCGCCATCTTGATCTGGTGATAGCCAGTGAAGGCATCCAGGAAACATAACAGGTCGCACTCGGCGGTGGAATCGACGATTTGATCTATATGAGGGAGCGGGAATGGATCCGGCGGGCAGGCTTTGTTGAGGTTGGTGAAGTCGACACACATGCGTTCCTTCCCCCCTTTCTTTGGCACGACAACCGGGTTGGTCAACCAATCTGGGTATCGGACCTCGCGGATGACCCCTGCCGCTTCCAGCTTGTGGGTCTCTTGGATGATGAAAGCCTGCTTTTCAGTGGGCTGCTGCCTCGCTTTACGCTTCCACGGGCGTCGTTGGGGCACGTTGAGGTGGTGCTCGATTACGCCTCTCGGGATCCCTGCCAACTGATCAGGTTCCCATGCGAATACCTTCTTATTCGCGCGTAGGAACTTGATCAGGGCCTCTTCCTGCTTGAGCTAGAGGTTGGCGCCTATGGTGAAGGTGGCGTTAGTGGATCCGTCCTCGTAGACCAGTATCTGTTTGGTTTCTTCCTTGTCTTGGGTGAACAACTGCTTCTTCTTGGCCGGCGCAGCCCCCTTGGGCTCAGGGGCGTCTGAGTCGGCGGGTTGTGCCGCCGCCGCAGTCTTGAAGACGAGCTTGAGCACTTGCAATGCATCCCGGGCGTCTCCGGACACGGTGACGATGCTGCTGCTCCCGGGCATCTTCATGAGGTTGTACGCGGGGTGAGTCGCGGCCATAAATCGGGCTAGTGCTGGGTAGCCAAGGATGGCGTTGTATGGGAGACCGATGGGGGCGATGTCGAAGTCGATTAGCTCCGTGCAGAAGTTGTCGTAGGTGCCGAAGGTCACCGGAAGACGGATCTGCCCCAGGGAGCCGGCTGAACCGCCTCCGACGCCCAAGAAGGGCCTGCTGGGCTGAAGTCGCTCCGACGGTATGTGGAGGAGGCTGAAGGCTTCAACCGAGAGCACACTGAGGCCCGCGCCGCCGTCGATGAGGGTCCTGGTGACGGTCACCTGGCAGATGGTGGGGGTGCACAGCATTGGGAGCGCGCCCGAGCAGGCTGAGTTGGAGGGGTGGTCCTCCGAGCTGAAGGCCAGATCGGCCTTGGGCACCGACCGGCCCGGAGGAGCCCCATGCTGCGCGGAGGCAGCGCCGATCTGGCGGACGAATGGCTTGACGTGGCAGCCTGAAGGTGGCGCCTGCGAGCCACCCAGGAGAGCTGCGACGACCGGGGGCGCCGGTGCAGCGTGCTGGGCGAGGATGAGGTCGCGCAGCTCCTCCCAAGAGGCCACGGAAGCCGCTGGCAGGTGGAGCAGCCACATGCGCGGGGCGCCGGTGAGGGCCATGGGAAGCCAGTTAGCCATGACCCTGTCGGTGCCTCCTGCCTCAAGGACGGCCTCCTCGTATGCCAGTAGGAAGGCCAGTGGATCTGTCGTGCCGTTGTAGCGCGGTGGCGTCTCCGGCTTGAACTTGTTCGGCCACTGCACCTGTCGCATGGCTGGGGCCAAGGCTCGGAGCCCCCTGGCCCCTGCGGCTACACTGGCGACCGGAGTGGGCGGCGTGCTGCTCATCATAGGGCGAACCGCGACGTTGGCGAAGAGCAGGTCGGCGGAAGGGAAAGCTCTGGCGCACCCCTACCTGGCGCGCCAAATGTCGGATTTCGGGTTCCGGCAGACCCTCTAGGTTCGAACTCTGGGGTGCACGCGGAGACCTTGCCCCTACCTACCTACACCTCGTCGCCTCGCAAGGATTTAAACTACAAAAAGAGCAACACAAGAGACACAAGGTTTATACTGGTTCGGGCCACCATTGTGGTATAATACCCTACTCCAGTGTGTGGTGTGGTTGACTGTCTCAGGGGCTGATGATGAACAATACAAGGAAGAACAGCCTTACGAGGGTCTGTTCTTGGCCGGTGCAACGAAATGCTAGGGGGAGTTCGGTCGCGCTTTCTCTCTCTCTCTCTCTCTCTCTCTCTAGATTGCTTCACCTCTAGCTCTGTTCTGGGTTCCGGATCCGGATGCCTCTACCCTATGGGTGGCTAGTCCTATTTATAGGCAGAGGCCCTGTCCTCTTCCCAAATATTGAGCGGGAAGGGCGCCAACAATTGGCCATTTTGAAGGGGAACATCTAGTACACTTATCCTGACTAAAGTTGGTCCTCGCCTGTCAAAGGCTCTGACGGTGACGCCGGCTTGGGCTCCACGATGACATCCTTCCTGCCGTTGTGATGGTCTTGGTCTTGTTGCACCGAAACGGCTGTCATTGCTTGATGCTCTCGCCTGCGCTTGCCTCCTTTGCACCAAGGAGGAAATGAGGACACTGCGCGGGCTGGCGCCCACCTGGCGCCCTCGGTCGTCATGGCTTGCGTCATGGGCACCTCGTGAGGTACCCCGCCTTGATCTCTCCGCCTCCTCGCAAGCCAGCCTGACGAGGCCGTGCCTGAGGAGGATTCCTGTCGTCCGCCCCGTGAGGCTTGGCCCCTCGCGAGGGTCTTGAGCTTGTGCTGATGAAGATGGGCCGTGCTGGGCCACCCCTTGAGCCACGCCGCAGGCCGCAGGCAGGCAAGTATGGGTACCCCCGTTCCCAGAACGCCGATAGTACCTGCGCCGCTCCGGCAAACCTGTACGTGGGATCCAACGACCGGCTGTTCAAGGGAGATCGGACGAGGAGGAGACGATCCACTCGGACGAGCTGCCTCAACTCTTCTTCCGCTGCACGACACTACGCGTATAGTGGTAACAAACTATGATCCATCTCCTGTAGCATGTTTTCTGATGTTCTGCGCGTAGGAAATTTTAATTTGCAGTTGACGCACCCTACCGTAGAACCCAACAGTGGTATTAGAGTCTCTGCTATAGGATTTGGATTCAGATCATATGCATATTAGATAGGTGGTGGCGGCAGATGAGATCTATCGTCGTTTATGAGATTGGCTATGTGCACGGTTGATGAGATCAACTGCACACGGGGATCGATGTGGCTATGTTTTCTGTCAATCGGGACCTCCTTGTGCGTAGCGCCTTGTATTTCATACATGATCACTCAAACCGGTAGAATGCGACTCTATGCATAACTTTATTTTGCAGGGTTTGATGTGAATAGTATGGCTCATATGTATGTGATGCATGTGTGTAATTTATTCATGGCCTGCGTGTCATGTTTGTCAGCTATCAGGAGCCAAATTGCCGTCATTATATTGTATAACGACCTGCGTGTTGACTTGTGACTCTATGTAAACTTCATTACTAGTTGTAGTAGTTGGATTATAGAGATCAGGTTGGTGGCTTGGTGTCCCGCCGTGACAAACAAGATGGAGTTCTGGGATGGTCATCGGGGTCGGAGCCGACCTGGAAGAACGTCCACCAAGGAGCCATACTATTTCACAATATATGTTTATTTGTGATTGTCATGCTTCTTGTTTTCTATGCATGTTAGAATGGTAGAATGATCCCTTGTTAATATCAAGCAATTTGCCATTCCCGATGTTGCACCTTCGCACGTCAAGTACGTCTAGTAGTGGGCTCCTAAAATTGGGATGGTGCTAGGTGTCCTTGAACTGAAGGGTTCATGTCGGACACGGACACACACTGCATCAGGTTAACTTTAAAAAGCTATCAACACGGTTTTGGACCTTGTGGCAAACAAGGTTGGGCCCCGGGGTATGATATACCTTCCCGACCGACAGGAGTCGTATAGAGATACGATTAGCAAGGAGTTGCTTACCGGATAGGCATGTTGTCTAGCAGTGATGCTAAGGCTCACTAGTCGCATGTGCAAGTCGGCTCTGTCGGCGTTCTGGGAACGGGGGTCCCCAAACTTTCCTGCTTGCAGCCCGCGGCGTGGCTCAAGTGGGGGCCCAGCGCGGCCCAGCTTCATCAGCTCAAGCTCAAGACCCTCGCGAGGGGCCAAGCCTCACGGGGCGGACGACAGGAACCTTCCTCAGGAGCAGCCTCGTCAGGCAGGCTCACAAGGAGGCGGAGAGATCAAGGCGGGGTACCTCATGAGGATGCCCCGTGACGCAAGCCATGACGATCGAGATCAGGCGGGCGCCAGCCTGCGAAGTGTTCTTGTTTCCCCTTTGGTGCAAAGGAGGCAAGCACAGGCCAAGGCATTAGGCAAAGGTAACAGCTTCGGTGCAACAAGACCAAGACTAGCAGAGCGGCAGGACGGAGGTCATCGTGGAGCCCAGGACGGCGTCACCGTCGGAGCCTTTGGCAGCCGAAGACCAACTTTAGTCAGGATAAGTGTACTAGATGTTCCCCTTCAAAATGGCCAATTGTTGGCGCCCTTCCCGCTCATTATTTGGGAAGAAGCCCAGGGCCTCCCTCTATAAATAGGACTAGCCACCACAGAGAGAGGACGGGTCGAACCTACCAGAGAGAGAGAGAAGCGACTGGACTCACCCAAGCAGTCTATCGCACCAGCTCAAGGACAGCCCCTCGCGAGGCTGTTCTTCCTTTGTACTGTTCTTCATCTGCCCCGGAGGCAATCCACCACACCACACACTGGAGTAGGGTATTACACCACAATGGTGGCCCGAACCAGTATAAATATTGTGTCTCTTGTGCTGTTCATCGTTCCTAGCTTAGATCCCTTGTGAACCATTAATGCGTGGGCTGGTAGGGGAAAGATCTCCGTGCGCACCCCAGAGTTTGAACCTTAAGGGTCTGCCGGAACCCGAAATCCGACATTTGGCACTCCAGGTACGGGTGCGCCGGAATCCTTCCTCCGCCGCCTCGCGTTTCATCGCCTCGTCGTTCAATGTGAAGCGACACGGCAGCCAACGCCGACCGCTGGGCGGCGTGGCCCGCCCACGTCGTGCCGCCAGCCCAAGGCGACCTCAACCTTGCACCTCAGGCAGCTCGCGCTCCGCAAGGCGCTGCGGGGCGCGGGCGACGCGGCCAGACACCGCCTTCCCTCATGCCGCGGCAGGTGCGGTCAGTGGCCAGAGCCTCAAGCCACGCCACGGCCACGACGCCGCACACCCCACGGGAGCAGGCAAACTCCAGGGCCGCGCTCACGGTGGCCCGAGAGCTGTTACGGTGCCGGCTTCTAGAGGGCGGCCGCGACGTGTTGTTAGAGTGAGTAGCCGAGCTCCTGGACGCCGCCGCCTCGGGAGCACCTCCTTTCTGCGTCCGGCTGCCACCCTAGGTCCAGAGCGTTCCATATGGCGGCCCCATACGCGTCCATGCAACCTCAAGCGGGCTCCAGGGCCTACTCGACGCCAACCTGGCCGGCAGCACTAGGCAGCAAGCCGTCCAGACCCCATCTCCGGCCAGCGAAGGAGCGAACGCCGCGACCTTTGGCCTCGGCGGACCGCCGCGCCACCACCCTCAAGACAACGCTCCGGGCCGGACTACGTGGCATGTGGGGTACTACATCGAGACCTACGGGGCAGCGGCCCCAGAAGCTTACGTGCCCCGCATGATGGATCAAGAGTGCGCATGGGAAGAAGAGCATGGCTCGTTCCTTGGGCCAGGCTGGGGCGAGGAGACACCACAAGCTGAGCTCTTTCAGGAACCCCAAGAGGGCCTCAACAACCTCGCCGGTGGCAGAAACTATCCGGTACCATTAATTTCTCAGGAGCAAGCTTATGCTAACCGTGTGCCGCAGGAGGTACAGGTTGCCATGACAGGTGGCTGCCCCAACACTGCAGCCTCTTACCCCTCAGGAGGAGGGCACCGGGGGCTGCAGAAAAGGGGCCGAGATCCGGGTTCGTCCCCGCGGCGCTTAGCGCAAGACGTTCTCAGGAGGTAGGCCCTCTGCCGGGGAGGTGCCTCACGGCCTGCCCCCCGCAGAGGACCCGTGGTCGTCGGGGGAACCGCTGGTGTCCGCTCTACCCCATTGGTGTCGTCCTTGGTCTCCGGCCGCTGTCAGTGGCGGTAGAGTGTGGCGCAAGGCGGGGCCCTCATCTCGCGATATGAAGCAAGGCCGGTACCTGTGAAGAAGGCCCAGTGCCTGTGAAGCTCGCCGCCCCGTGACACTCTCACGTAATAATTAGTGGGGTTGTACACGCCCCGGAGTCTCCAGAGAGCCGCCCTCGGGCCTCGGGGGCTCCCGCCCACGCCCAGTGGTAGCACTTAACTCCGCGCTGGTGAGAAGACGCCGAAGACTAGACTAGGTGCCGGACGCGGCCTTTTGCTTTTTTTCTTTTTCCTCAGTTGACAAGTTTCTTCGATTTGAATTTAAGTTGGATTTGAGTTCGAGCCTTGCGTGCATTTGGGGAAGGGGTGTTTAGTCTCATTCGAGCAATCTCTCGTGTTCTGGTTTTGGCTTTGCGTCCAAAGCTAGCGTCAGCTGCCTCCCCTTGCGAGCCCCTCGCGAGCCGGGCCGGGCCAACCGAGTCCACAGCTCCGACGGCTGTCGCCACGCCCTCTCCAGAGGTTCTTATCGTATGATCAATGGGTTCACCCAGAAGACACATATGGCGCTATGGCCCCCACAGCCCCGCTCGGGGCTCACGAGGTTCAAAAGGTAAACGAGCCAGCTGACCCACCACTAGGCTGGCCGTTAAGCTCCCACGCTACGTTAATATTACCAGGGCATTTACCGCAAACCTTTACATGAGGGGATTCCCTCCCAAAATGCTCTCACAGTCTTCAGGGCCAAGCCCGAACCTCTTTCGTGCACGGTAAACAGCGGTGACAAACAATCAGTCGGACATATCGCTCGCCGCGCCTTCTGGGTCACCTCCAGAGGCGTCGCTGGCGTCGCTGACAGCATCGCCGCCACCAACACCTCCGCCAGCACCAGGACCGTCCACCACACCGCTTTCATCGGCGACCATGATCACGCCGTCATCATCAGACGCGAAGGCCCTGACAAGGTCGTCCACGTGATCCTCCACCCATTGCGCCAGGTCGCCACGGACGGCTATGGGCACCGGCGCGATGGCGGCATCAAAGTCGAAGTCGGGATCCCTGTCCCGCAGATGACTGAAGACACGGGAGAAAGCGTGCCAGAGAAAGGCTCGGCTCCTCTCCTCGACGAGCCAACGAGACCTCTCGGAGCGGTTCTCTAGGAGCATCACCACGTCAGCAAAATACTGGAGGTTGCCAACATAGTTGGTCTCATGCGGCTCCTCAGCGGCAGCCTCGCAAATGTTGCCGAGGGCCGCGTTAGCCCGTTTCCTGAGCGTACGGAGCATGGGGGCGTGCTCGTGCTCCAGAACCCGCTGCCGACGAATCTCGTCCTCATTCTGCCGTGCGGTGGCCTCGGCGCCATCAATCCTCTGTCGGAGAAGAAGTAGTTCGGTGCGGGAGGAGGTCAGCTCCGCCTACGCTGTGCAAAGGGCGGTTGCGGAGGAGTCCGCACCCCGCGTCACTTCGTCTAGCTTGGCCTTGAGGGCGGCGGTCCTGCCCTCAGCTTCGGCCCTGACCAACTCCAACCTCAACTCATACCGGCGCCGAGGCCTGAGTGAGCTTCGCCACGCCGGGCGGTCGACCTCTTCTTGGCTCGGGCTGCAAGGCGACATCATCCTCCGCCTGAGCCACCAGCGCCCTCGCTCCAACCGCTCAAGGTCAAGGTTGTGCTCGGCGGCCTCCAGCATCAGCGCTTCCTCGCGCTTCTGGAGCTCCGCCTGGTCGACGGAAGCCTCCTTCAGCGACACAAGTGCAGCCTGGCGCAACTCCACCTACTGCTCTAGAGAGTTGCTCCACGCTTGGAGCTCCCACGCACGCTCCTCCACGTCCCTGCGCCGTCGGTCTACTTCCAGGGCCTCCTAGACGGCTCGAGAGCGAACCTCTCGCGAGGCCGCCAGTGATGCCTCGGCCTTCGCATTGTCAAGGTCACGCTGGTGACACGCGAGGGCAATGGCTACCTTCAGCTTGCACCTCTCCTCATCAAGGCGCAAACCTTCGGCCTCGAGACGCGCATCCTCGATGGCAAGCTCCGCCCCGAGCCGGTTCACCGCGTCCGTCGCCCCATGGAGAAATTCTTGACGTAGGGTGCGGCATTCGCGAGCACGCCTGAGCACGTCTTCCGCGTCACTCTCTGCTGCCGGTGTATGCGGATGTCCCAGAGGCAGCGCGCCTCCTCCCGGTGCAGGGCAGGGGGCTGGCGCCCCAACAATCACCGGACAGGCCTCGCCAGGAGCAGGGCCTGGCGCCGGTCCGTCCCCAGAAGAAGAGCTCAAGATCGACTTCAGCCAGCCACCGTCCGTGATCGAGGAAGGGGCGCGGGGCAGGCCGGCTATGCCCTAGGAGAACTCGTGAAGGGAGGACAGGAGGCGCGCAGGCTCGGGGCGCCCAGCTGAACGGGCCACCTCTCCGACCGGCTGGGTGATAAGGGCGTCGCTTGAACCCGACGCACCAAGGATTAGCAATGAGGACGGAGCTTGGGGAGATGGCTCCTTGGTCGTCTACGTGAATTCGGCAGGAAGGGCCCTGAAAGGCCACGGTCAGCTGCAAGAACCGAGAAGTAGAGGAGCAGAGAGAGAAGAGGACTTACTCGTCTGCGGGCGGCACCTCCTGCACTTCAAAGCGGCAAGGGCGATCGTCACCGCCCGAGGCCTCCTTCCTCTTGCGGAGGGCCACGAAGTCTATGCGGAACCGGCCTAAGCGCTCGACGCAGGGGTCGGTTTGTGGCATGCAGGAGGCGGTATGGTGACCAGCGCCAATGGGACCAGCCTGGGGGACGCCACCAGGCGCCGCCTCATGAGGTACGACCGGGGCCTTGGGAGGCCCAACCTCGGGAGCCGGAGGCTGCAACTCCTCACCTTTTACTATTCTGGAACGAGCTCCGGGAGATGCCGCCCTCAGGGCACCGCGCGGCGTCACCACCTCAATGTCGTCCCCTTCAACTCCGGGCGGTTCTCGTCTCCCTGCTCCATCACCCGAGACAGAGCCACTTTGGGCGACTGGAAGAGCGACCACGGCAACTGGGTTCTCGCGAGGCCCCCTGAGGCCAGCCGGGCGCAGCCCCCACTCGTCAAAACTGGGCATCTGCTTCACGAAATCGGCCCTGCCCAAACAGAGATACAAGAGGGCACCATCATGATGAAGACTGTCTGGGGAAGGATCGCTAGCCAGGACCCTGAGCACCGTCCTCAGCACTTCAGGCGCCAAGTCCCCCTCCTGAAGTCGCATGCGGTATTTGCGCCCCGCAAAGTCCCACATCCGATGAGAGTGGCGCTGGAGAGGAGCAATACTACACCGAGGAACTCTTCACCACCTTGGGCGCCACACGTTGAGCGCCTCAAGCTCTCAAACGGCGCTGCATTTAATGCAAGCCGGGTGTCCGCGAGCGTCTCATGACCCCAGCCTGAGTTGGGAACAGCAGGCAAGGTAGGGTGCGAGAGCAGGGGGCTGGGCACCCCAACGTCTACATACAACCACCGCTCTCTGAACTTGGCCTCAGGGGGTGGGAGTCCGAAATCGATCCCCGAAGCAGCCGTCTCTGGCACCATAAGGAAGCTCACGCAGCCCGAGCATTGAGTAGGATCACTCAGGCGCAAAGAGAAGAAGTGACGCAACAGGGCAACGGAAGGAGGGATGCCTACCATTGCCTCATAGACAAAGGCGAAGACAGCCAGGATTGTAATGGACTCAGGCCCGAGATGCATCATGTGGATCTGATAGTGGGAGGGCACCGCATTGAAGAAAGCGCAAAAGGGGGAACCAGACCCACCCACAGGGCATCAGCGAAGAACCGGACCTTCGTGACAACCCTGTCGAAGGAGGCATGGGACGCAGGCCATGCCGTGGTCCTGCGGCACTCGTTGAAGATGGTGGCAAGAGCAGAGCGGACCTTGCCCAAGGCCTCGGGGTTGAGTATGATAGATCGATCGATGGCGGGGGCCACCGCCGGAGACGAAGGGACGAAGGCGCGAGCTTTTTCACCGCTTCTTCTTCGCTACGCCATGGCGGCAGTGAAGGGTGAGAGTCCGAGTTGGATTAAGGGCGAAAGTTGGAGCCAGAGGAAGAAGGAAGGGCCGGGAGTGCGCAAACGGCGAAAGGGGAATGGCTGTGTGCAACCCTGGGTCCGCTTAGCCGGGCGTGTAATGGGGCATCGTGGGGAAGCGGAGACGCCCACGACCAATCAATCGCCACGCGGCTCCCAAGGCCGCAGGCTGTTGGGGCCCGCGGTGCTTCGCCCTTGCCCCTTCACTTCTCTGCTAAGCCAAGTCCGGGCGCGCCTTGGGCCCGGGGGCTACTGTCGGCATTCTGGGAACGGGGTCCCAGACTTGCTCGCCATGCCCCGGCATGGCTCAAGTGGGGCCCAGCGGCCCAGCTTCATCACTCAAGCTCAAGACCCTCGCGAGGGGCCAAGCCTCACGGGGCGGACGACAAGAACCTTCCTCAGGAGCAACCTCGTCAGGCAGACTCATGAGGAGGCGGAGAGACCAAGGCAGGGTACCTCACGAGGGTGCCCCATGACGCAAGCCATGACGATCAAGATCAGGCGGGCGCCAGGCGGGCACCAGCCTACGCAGTGTCCTTGTTTCCCCATTGGTGCAAAGGAGGCAAGCACAGGCCAAGGCATCAGACAAAGGTAACCGCTTCGGTGCAACAAGACCAAGACCAGCAGAGCGGCAGGACGAAGGTCATCGTGGAGCCCAGGACGGCGTCACCGTAGAGCCTTTGGTAGCCGAAGACCAACTTTAGTCAGGATAAGTGTACAAGATGTTCCCCTTCAAAATGGCCAATTTTTGGCGCCCTTCCCACTCATTATTTGGGAAGAGGTCCAGGGCCTCCCTCTATAAATAGGACTAGCCACAACAGAGAGAGGACGGGCCAAACCTAGCAGAGAGAGAGAGAGAGAGAGAGAGAGAGAAGCGACTGGACTCACCCAAGCAGTCCATCGCACCAGCTCAAGGACAGCCCCTCGTGAGGCTGTTTTCCCTTTGTACTGTTCTTCATCTGCCCCGGAGGCAATCCACCACACCACACACTGGAGTAGGGTATTACACCACAACGGTGGCCCGAACTAGTATAAATCTTGTGTATCTTGTGTTGTTCATCATTCCTAGCTTAGATCTCTTGCGAACCATTAATGTGTGGGCTGGTAGGGGAAAGATCTCCGTGCGCACCCCAGAGTTCGAACCTCAAGGGTCTGCCGGAACCCGAAATCCGACAGGCTCCTTAATCACTGAGAGTTTGCGGAGGGATGCCAACTTCTGTGGGAGTATTTCTATTTAGGCTTGAATTACTCTACATAAACACATTGCTTAGTGATTGCATATTTTCTATTGTAGATCAATGGCACCACCTGCTCAACCCAACTTTGCATTGAAATCTGAGAATTGTTCTCAAGTATGATAAAAAGGAACATGTTCTAGAGGATCCACTTCCAGAGGAACCTGCCGAAAATGCTAATACCACAACTAAGTATGCCTACCAGAAACTTGTTGATGAATCAACGGAGATCAGTTGCTGATGCTGGCTTGTATGGAGGCCGATTTGCAATAGCATTTAAAAAATGTTGAGGCTACTGAGGGAGTCCTGGATTAGGGGGTATCCGGACAGCCGGACTATATCCTTTGGCCGGACTATTGGACTATGAAGATACAAGATTGAAGACTCCGTCTCGTGTCCGTATGGGACTCTCCTTGGCGTGGAAGGCAAGCTTGGCGATATGGATATGTAGATCTCCTCCCATTGTAACCGACTCTGTGTAACCCTAGCCTCAACTGGTGTCTATATAAACCGGAGGGTTTAGCCCGTAGGACAACAACAATCATACCATAGGCTAGCTTCTAGGGTTTAGCCTCTACGATCTCGTGCTAGATCAATTCTTGTACTACTCATATCATCAAGATCAATCAAGCAGGAAGTAGGGTATTACCTCCGTAGAGAGGGCCCGAACCTGGATAAACATCGTGTCCCCTGCCTCCTGTTACCATCCGCCTTAGACGCACAGTTCGGGGCCCCCTACCCGAGATCCGCCGGTTTTGACACCGACATTGGTGATTTCATTGAGAGTTCCATTGTGCCGTCACCGTAAGGAAGGTTGCCTCATCTCGTTGTCAAGGATAGCGTCACCTCTGGGGGATCCCTGGTTGTCGGCTAGACTCTCCGGCTAGGCGGTTTCGTCATGACCGCCCGTTCGGCTGCTGCGCCGACGATAACTTCTCGGGTCATCGAAAATAGCCTCCATGTCAGCTCAGAACTTGCCGAGCAAATAGATACAATAGAGCTCTCCTCCCTAAACAAGCTCTTGGATCGCATCGCCCCTTTGGGAGTCGCTACGGACTATGATCGGATCGGGCTTAAACCCGACCAAAGGGAGATTAACTCTCCGCCAGTCACCCATTAGGTAGCGGTGGTGGAGGAACAATGCGGCAATTCTTCCTCTATCTTGAGGACAAACTATGTCCGGATTCCAGAGCTCTCCGAGCTCGACACCCGCCTATGGAAGGACATCGCCAAGCTCGAGCCTAGAATCGGCAAAGGCTGACCTATCGGGCGACATCCTCGAGCCCAAACTTCCAAGATCGGAAACTCCCATGCCCCTGGGTCTCAGGTCGGGTTAGGGTCCGGACTCAAATCCGCCCACCAACCTAGATACAAGCAATCTCTCCCACATCAGACAGGAGCCCCAGGAAATAGTACATCATTATTGGGCCAGATTCCTCCTTGTAATGAACAAGGTCAAGGACTGTCGCGAGGAAGATGCAATCTCATTCTTCTGCAATAATTGCGCGGACAAGGGAATCCTTAATGCCATTACCCGCCGCAAGATAGCACACTTCGCCGACTTGGCGGCCATAGTACTGAAGTATTGTGCAATGGAAAGTGCCTGGAAAACCGAAACAAAATTTTGGGATAATCCGGCTATGACTAAACACCCAGTCCGAATTAAAAGGGTGCATCCTCGTAAGTCACCCGATTCAATTGCAAAAAAGCAAAAGCCTACTACAGGGCGTGGAACCGTATTGGAGGGATGGCTTAACGGACCCTGTAAAATTCACAGTACGGTGGATACCATAGCAACACAACGCCTTAGAGCATGTTGGGTACTCCGGCAGGTTGCCAAGGTGGTGAGGATCTCCTCATTCAAAATACCGCAGAGCAACATCCCGTGGATTACAATACAGTTTTAACAGTCTTCGAGACATTCGCCTCAAACAATAGGTGCAAGCAAGCACTCCGCAGCCTTGCCGAGATCTGCCAGCTGGCAGCAATAAATCCATGGAGCGACACGGCTATCACTTTCAATGCTAGTGACGAACATAAATTCCGAACAGCCCGAGCACCAGCCGCATTGGTCCTTAGCCCAATTGTGGACGGCTTTCGGCTCACTAAAGTGCTCATGCACGGCGGCAGCGGATTAAACCTCATTGATGAACAAACTCTCCAAAAAAGGGAAATAGACTAGAACCACATTGAGCAAAGCAGCACAACCATTAGAGGAATCATTCCCAGTCGGGAAGCACGTTGTGCTGGGAAAATCACACTAGATGTGGTATTCGGCACACCGGAAAATTACAGGTCCGAAAAAATCACATTCCAAGTGGCCCCGTTCAGTAGCGGATACCACGCCCTTTTAGGGCGGGAGGCATTCACGATCTTCCAAGCCATACCCCATTATGGGTACATGAAGCTCAAAATGCCTGGGCCCAATGGAATTATCACTCTAGCTAGTGATCCGGACATAGCGCTCCGTGCCGAAAACAAAACAGCCGCACTGGCCCTCGAGGCACTATCCAAAGCCCTTGTGGCAGAGGAGTTAACTGCGCTATGCTCGACCGTGGACATGGATGGCGTGATACTCGAAAAGTGATCCAGGTCCACCTCTTTCAAACCAGCGGATGAAATAGTCAAATTCCAAGTCCACCCAATGGACCCAACCAAAACAGCCTCCATCGGGGCACAGTTAAACCCCGCTGTGGACGCTGCACTACGGGAGTTCCTGCACGAGAACTGGGATATATTTGCCTGGCACCCATCAGATATGCCAGGAATCCCACGCAGGCTGGCCGGGCATAGCCTTAACATTCTAAAAGGATTCAAGCCGTCAAGCGCACTCTTCGCGCTTTCGAACCTAAGCGACAAGCTATGGGAGAGGAGCTAGCCGTTATTGGAGGCCGGATTCATAAGAGAAATAAAACACCCGGACCGCTAGCAAACCTGGTGATGGTACCAAAGAAGGACAAATCTCGGCGCCTTATGCGCCGATTTTAAAGACATCAATAAGGCTTGCCTAAAGGATCCTTCCTCCCCCGCATCGATCAAATTATCGACGCCACCGCTGGACACGACTCATTGTGCTTCTCGACGCTGATCTCGCTACCACCAAATCAAGATGGCGGAGTCCGACCAAGCCGCAACGGCGCTTATCACGCCATACGGCCCTTCTTCGTTTCAACACAATGCCTTTTGGGCATAAGAACGCCGGTGCAACGTATCAACGCATGATTCAGAGATGTCTGGAAAAGCAGATCGGCAAAACAATGGAAGCATTCGTAGACGATGTGGTCGTTAAAACCAGACACGTCGACTCTTTAATAGACGACTTGAGGCTCACATTCGACAACCTCCGAACATACGACATTGAGATCAATCCGGAGAAATGCGTTTTCGGCATGCCCGCCGGAAAGATCCTGGGTTTCATCGCCTCTAGTAGAGGAATTGAAGAAAATCCGGCAAAAATCCGAGCCCTGTCACAGTTGGCCATCATAACAGACTTCAATCAAATCGAGAAATTAACTGGATGCGTTGCGGCCTTAAGCCGCTTTATCTCCCGATTAGGAGAAAAGGCACTACCGCTTTATCGCCTTCTTCGGCGCACCGAACACTTCGAGTGGACGGATGCTACCACGGCCGGATTGGAAGAACTAAAAGCCATACTGGCCACCAAAAAAATCCTGGCCGCGCCAAACATCGGCGAACCAGTGCTGCTATATATAGCGGCGACTCATCAAGTCATAAGCACAGTGCTCGTCGTCGAACGAGAAGCAGACAGACATAAATTCCCCCTTCAAAAGCCAGTATATTATGTATCCACTGTCCTCACTCCATGCAAATCACGGTACCCGCATTATCAAAAGATAGCTTATGCGGTATCCATGGCATCCCGGAAACTACGACACTACTTTCAGGAGTGTTCAATTACAGTGGCCTCGGAAGTGCCACTCAACGACATAATAAACAACCGCGACGCCACAGGCCGGATTGCCAAATCGGCCATTGAGCTCCTCCCGTTCGACATAACATATAAACCTCGGCGAGCTATTAAGTCACAGGTATTGGCCGATTTTGTCGCCGGATGGACAGAAGCTGAACTCCCTAAAGAGTACGGCGCAGACTCCAATTGGATTATGCACTTCGACGGCTCTAAAATGTTGGCCGGTCTAGGGGCCGGCGTTGTCCTGACGTCCCCTACCGGAGATACAGTCCAATATGTACTCCAAAAAATGTACACAGACTCCAACAACGCATCCGAATACAAGGCCCTGTTACATGGTCTCCGAATGGCAGTTTCCATGGGCACTCAACGCCTGGAGGTGCGTGGGGACTCGACCTCGCAATATCCCAAATAAATGGAGACTTCGATGCCAAAGATCCGAAGATGGCGGCTTATCGCAGTGCTGTCCTCAAGATGTCAGCTCGGTTCGAGGGGCTCGAATTCCACCATGTGGCTAGGGAAAACAATCAGGCGGCGGATATCCTCGCCTGTATCAGCGCTAAGCGCGATCCGGTCCCACCCAACATATTCTTGGAAAGGCTGTCTAAGCCATCTGTGGTATGGGAAGGGGAAACCGGCAACAACAGTCCGGACCCGGCTACAACGCCAGATACCAAACACTCTGACATAATCGGTGGCTCCGCCACGGAAATAACACCGTCAGTCCACGTAATAATGGCCGTCACCACCCAATGGAGTGAAACATTCCTGGCCTACCTAACCAGGCAGGAACTTCCCGAGGACCAAAATGAGGCACGCTACATTGTGCAGCGATCTAAAGCTTACAAAGTCAACGAGGGAGAGCTTTATAAGAAAAGCACCACCGGAGTCCTTCAAAGGTGCATCTCCGAAGAGGAAGGGTGGAAGCTTCTGGCAGAAATCCATGCCAAACTCGGTGGCCACCACGCCGCAGCCCAGGCCCTCGTAAGTAAGGCCTTCTGTACAGGATTCTATTGGCCGACGGCCCGGGCGGATGCACATGACTTGGTCCAACGCTGCGTTGGTTGCAAGCTTTTTGCAAACCAAAGCCATATGCCGCCCGTCGCCCTACGAACAATCCCCATTACAAGGTCTTTTGTGGTCTGGGGGCTTGACATGGTTGGACCCCTTAAAGGGGAACCCATAAGAAAAAATACTTACTGGTAATGGTGGATAAATTCACCAAATGGATAGAAGCCAAACCTGTTAAAACGGCCGAATCTGGACCAGTGATAGACTTCATATCCGGGGTTATACACCGTTATGGCGCCCCCACAAAGATCATGACTGACAACGGCACGAACTTCACTGCCGACGAGGTAAAACTATGGTGCAGCAACATGGGCATCAAGCTCGATTATGCTTCTGTCTATCATCCACAAACTAACGGACAAGTCGAGCGAGCAAATGGTCTTATCATGAGCGGCATCAAACCCAGATTAGTGCGGTCCTTAAAGGAATCTAACACGACCGGTAGAGGAGCTCGACCAGACGTGGTTGTGGACCACGCCGAATCGCACTACCGGATACACACCGTTCTTTATGGTGTACGGCGCTGAGGCGGTTCTGCCCAGCGACATAATTTATGACTCACCTCGAGTGTGCATGTATGAAGAAAGAGAGCCCGAGCTCGATCGGCAGGACAGTTTGGACGCCCTCGAGGAGGAGCGTGACATGGCAAAAGCCCGTTCCGCATTCTATCAGCAATAGGCTAGAAGATACCAAAGCAGAGAAGTACGGGCCAAAACTTATAATGTTGGCGAACTCGTTCTACGCCTACCGGAGAAGAGAAAGGACAAGCTCAAGCCCAAATGGGAAGGTCCCTTCGTCATTGACCTGGTTTTGACCGGTGGAGCGTACCGTCTGCAGGATGCATTGGACAATCGACTCGAGCCAAATCCATGGAACGCAACCAGACTCCGAAGATTCTATGCCTAGTGCCGGACTCCGTGTTCGTCTCCTTACCTCTGTCAAATTTTTATACATTCATTATCTGTCTTTTCTTTCTTTCTTTCTTCCCCTTTTCCTTTCAAGGCCTTAATAGGCTAAAATGTGTTTTGACTACACAATCTTGATGCGCCAGCCGCGCTCATTATACCTGGTGGCTTCTTGCACAGAACCTTGGTTATTTTATGGGCTTCATGCCCCGCACATGTGTTATTCTTTCGCATGTACCTTTTTTCGCCATTATATGCATCGATATGACTTAAGTTTTGGCCAAGCTGGGTTGCCTAGCTCTTGTATTTATGCCTTACGTTACAAGCTAATCTGCTAGGGCATAAGGGGAGCACCTCTCACATTGTTACTACCGGTCACCGGGATGTGTACCTCGACCGGGTGAAGCCAAAGCTAGCGTACTTAAGGGAATATTCGGTCGGTGAATAAAAGATGACTTTTTATTTTTTTTCACTTGCCCCCAGATGTTTTTTGCCTGCATCTCTTCTCGCAGTTTGGACATGCACATTAGGGCATGCGTACCCAGGGAAAGGAACCCTTAACGGAACTGTTCTCCCTGGAAGATGTTTCTTACTACCCATGTAATATAACATAGCTAGTTGGGTACTTGTCTGTTCAAGCACTTATGACCCTACGCCTGGTTTCCACGCATACCCCGGTTTTTACCTAACTGAGCGGGTATTTGGATACACTCCGGACTATCGGGTCCATCGGTCAAAGCGAAAAGGTCCGCCATGACAAATGATTTACAATCCGGCTAGAGACATTCTACATGTCATTTAAATTATATAGTCACTTAGACTGATTAAATTCTTCTTCTATACCATCCAACAGGCTGTCTAGCCTACAATCATGTTGGGAATACTTTGCGGCTAACTCTACTTGATGATACATCAAACTGACAGGGATTTCTTTCCCATCGGGCCACACAGGTCCGACCTTGGCCATGTGGTTTGGGTCAGCCTTGGTATACCGCGTCTTCACCATGGCCCAGGCTTCCCTGGCACCTTGGCGGTAGGCCGATACCTTCCATAACCGGAAGCACCGCCGCACTCCCTTGAGCTTCTCTGCAAGCTCTCCAAGGCCCTCGGGCAGGAAGACGGATGGCCACAAGGTCTGGGCAATACCTTGCATCACCTGCCGGACTTGTTCGTGCAGCTGTGAGAGCTCTGGTAGAAGATCACCCGCAAACCCGGGCATCTCATCCGCTGGACGACCCGTCAGCATACCTACAGACATAACTCCGTTAGCTGGCTTCTTCGCCGAACTCTGTTTAAAGTTCGCTCAAGCACTTACTGAAAATGCCGCGTCGAAGCTGCTTATTCTCCTTCACGGAGTCCGACAGCTGGGCGCGAACATCCTTTAGTTCCACGCTCAGCTGGGTATTGGCATCCTGGAGGTTGTTTTTCTCCTGCCTAACTTTTGTAAGCACGCGCTCGCCAGCCTTTACCTGCCGTATGGTATTTTGCTCATCCGGATTCACTCCGGCGTCATCTGCAATATTTATTGTCAGATTTGCAGGCATACTGCACTCTATGTGGTACCTATCATTCTTTGAAATAAGTGTTACCAGAGGAGGCCTTCTCGACTCCTTCAATGCGCAATCAGGGCCCGTAGCTGGGTCTTGCACTCTTCAAGCTCATGAGACAATTCGGTATTCTTCTCTGTAAGAACATGCACAAATAATGATCCTTAAATCAGTTGTGCCAACTATTTCAAGTCTCAGGCTACTGCTATACATAATCATCAAATTCTTACCAGATATCCTTTACATACTGATCCGTGGCTCTGGCAAGACCATTTTGAGCAGCACGGATGTACGCGTCTCCTGAGTTGAAGGCATCAAAAGCCTCTTGGGAGAAACAAGCGTCGCGGAGTACGGCCCGGCGACGCCTGTGATTCATCGCGCTCTCCACTTCGGAATTTGTGGTGGATATTTTAACCGCATCCTCTGTCGGAGGATCATTTGGCGGGTGCCCCGTGTTAGCTTCCGCCTCTGTGTCCGGCCCCGGAGCCCGGCTAGTAGAGGCGTGATCGGTGATCTCTCCGGATATAGTCGACGAGCGCTTTTCCTTCGTCGAAACATGGGCATTACTGTGTTTTAAATATGATGACCACGGAGTAAGGTTTTGTAAAATACCTCTGTGCCGGCGTCTCCATCCGGATCACCTTCCTTTTCAGCCTGCCCGGCTTCGGCGCCCTTCGTTAGCGATTCACCACGGGCTCAGCATGGCGTCCCGAGGACCTTCCCTGTACAACACCATACAGATATAGTAGGTGAAGTGCGTGAAAAGGGATACTTCTCAAAGGTTGGGACCCTGGTCTCACTTACCTGCGAGGCAGGGAGTAGCCCCGGATAGTCGGCTGTAATAGCCACTGTGGCCTCATCGCGGCTTAATTGATAAAATATCCTGTCAATCAGCTCCACAAATATGTCCGGATCCTCTTGAAGGCCAGTGGTCGAGGGACCGCTCAGATCCTCCGTTGTGGAGGTGGGCTGTTGATCTCCTCATTTCTTACGCCTGCCTCCGCGTGAGCGGGCAAAGTAAGATATTTGTTGCAAAAATGCGGAAGGGAAGGGTATAAAAAGTGGCAGGTTACCCAGCTCGGAGGATTGTACATGGAGAATCCGTCCCGCAGATGAATGCGGAGGAACTCCTCTTCCTGTCCCTTCTACAGACTGGACATAATTTTTGCCAGAGTGGCGACTGAGTCCGGCCCCTCACGACCGCAGCGGGTGGCATCATCTTCCCCGTTAAAATCCCACATAGGGTGGCCTCGATATTGAAGCGGCTGCACCCCTCGCATAATGCATATTGACATAACCTCGGTTGTAGCCAGCCTCGAGAGAGCCAAGGCCTTTTATCCGACCCATCAGGTAAGAAAGGTCTCAATCATCTTCCTCCTGAGGGCTCCTTGGTCGCCAACTTAGGCGCTTCTTCAAAGGAGCATTATCAAACTCAGGAACGCCGATCCGAATAGGATCCGGGAGGGGGACGTCCTCCATATAAAACCACTCTGAAGGCCAGTCTTCGGACGTCTTCTTTTGGGTACCGGATAGGTATCCGGTCCCGGCGATGCGCCATATTTCAGCCCCGCCCACTTGATATATTGACCCCCTCTGAGTATGGGGCACAAGGCAGAATAGCTTCTTCCACAACGCGAAGTGAGCTTAGCAGCCCAGAAATAGCTCGCAAAGGTCTACGTAACCAGCGATGTGTAGTATGGAGGCAGGGGTGAGATTATGCAGCTGGAGGCCGTAAAGCTCCAGGAGCCCTCGGAGGAACGGATGGATGGGAAATCCGACCCCCCATAATAGATAAGGAACGAGGCATACCCCCTCCCCCTTGGAGGGGTTTGGGAAGCTTTCCTCCTGCTCTCCGCCATTGTAGGTGGCAAGCCTGGCTCGAACAGGTACCATGTATGCTGGAGGGAGAAATCCCTGGGTCTGTAGCTCCACTAGTTGACTGTGCGGGACGGAACACTTCTTCCAATCTCCGGACTTAGGGCTACGGGAGCGAGATGAGGAGCTGCGCTGGCCGACCATGTTGGAATGGATTTTTTCGGGCGTGCTCCAATGAAGGCTCGCCGAGGGAGGATGGTGTGATTTGGATCTGAGAATCCCCGTCTCTTTAAATAGACAGTTTGTTCATACAGCTAGGGTGGTAAATGTAAAAACGCCCTGGCCGCTCGCATTCGTTCGACACGTGGAGGATGGCCATTATTGGACACGTAAGCCGAGAAGCGCAACATTTATGAGAAGCCGGACAGTATTTAACAGGTATTCGGGATTTGGAGAAGAACCCGCCTTGCAATGCCGAAGACAATTTGCGCGCCGGATTCATTGTCATTGAAGCCTGGTTCAGGGGCTACTGAGGGAGTCCAGGATTAGGGGGTATCCGGACAGCCGGACTATATCCTTTGGCTGGACTGTTGGACAATGAAGATACAACATTGAAGACTTCGTCTCGTGTCTGGATGGGACTCTCCTTGGTGTGGAAGGCAAGCTTGGCGATACGGATATGTAGATCTCCTCCCATTGTAACTGACTCTGTGTAACCCTATCCCTCTCTGGTGTCTATATAAACCGGAGGGTTTAGTCCATATGACAACAACAATCATACCATAGGCTAGATTCTAGGGTTTAGCCTCTACGATCTCGTGGTAGATCAACTCTTGCACTACTCATATCATCAAGATCAATCAAGCAAGAAGTAGGGTATTACCTCCATAGAGAGGGCCCGAACCTAGGTAAACATCGTGTCCCCTGCCTCCTATTACCATCTGCCTTAGACGCATAGTTCGGGACCCCCTACCCGAGATCCGCCGGTTTTGACACCGACAGCTACCAATATGATCGAGAGTCTCAAGAGCATGTTTCAGACACAAGCTAGGACCGAAAGGTTCAACGTCTGGCGATCCTTGATGGATTGCAAGCTGATGGAAGGTGATCCACTCAGACCACATGTGATCAAGATGATCGGATATGTGCAAGCTTTGGATAGGTTGGGCTTCCCGCTCTTGGATGAGCTGGCTACTGATGCAGTTCTAGGTTCTCTTCCACCCATCTATGGGACGTTCATATCGAACTATCATATGCATGGCATAGATAAGAATCTCATTGAATCGCATGGGATGCTTAAGGTGGCAGAGCAGGATATAAAGAAAGGCACGCATCAAGTGTTGATGGTGCAGAAATCGGCTAAGTTCAAGAAGAGTTGGTCCAAGAAGAAGGCTAAGGCAAAGGGCGCGGAAATGGTAACCTCCGCCGCTGCACCGAAGTCTGGACCGGAATTGAAGACCATTTGCTATCATTGCATGGAGACCAGTGACTGGAAGAGGAACTGTAGCAAGTGGCTTGCAGAGCATGGCAAGAAGGCCGGAAATGCTTCGTCAAGCAAAGGTACACTTGTTGCATATGTTATAGACATTTACCTTGCTGACATACCTTGTAGCTCTTGGGTATATGATACCAGATCGGTTGTTCATATTTGCAAATCGATGCAGGGGCTGGTAAGAACTAGGCGTGTGGAACAAGGGGAGATTGACACCAGGGTTGGCAACAAAGCAATAGTTGTTGCGTTGGAGGTCGGCACGATGCAGCTCCAGCTTCCTTTCGGATTTATTTTGGAATTGAATAATTGTTATTACATTCCTGCACTTAGTCGGAACATTATTTTTGACTCATGTTTGATGAGTCAAGGTTACTAATTCAATTTAAAGGACAATGGTTATTCATTTTATTTGAATGGTATGTTCCGCGACTATGCACCCATTGTTGATGGGCTATTTATATTGAATCTTGAATAGGAACCGGTCTATAACGTGAATGTAAAGAGGCATAAGCCTAATGATATAAATTCGACATACTACTGGCGTTGCTGGCTTGGACACATTAGTCTGAAACGCATTAAGAAGCTCCATGATGATGGGCTCCTAACTTCGTCCGACTTCAGGTTGTTCGAGACATGTGAATCATGCTTGCTCGGCAAGATGACTCAGTATCCTTTTGCAAAGAGTTGTGAGAGGGCATCCGAGCTACTGGAACTGATACACAGTGATGTGTGTGGACCAATGAGCACAACTGCCAGAGGTGGCTATCAGTACTTCATGACTTTTACTGACGACTTGAGTAGATATGGATATATCTATTTGATGAGGCACAAGTCAAAAACTTTTGAAAAGTTCAAAGAGTTTCAGAATGAGGTTGAGAATCAGGTCGACAAGACTATAAAACTTCTACAATCAGATGGTGGAGGTGAGTACATGAGCCAGGAGTTTGATGATCATTTGAAAAGCCGAGGTATAGTACCTCAGCTCACACCTCCGGGTACGCCACAAAGAAACGGCGTGTCAGAATAGAGGAATAGGACCTTGTTGGACATGGTTAGGTCTATTATGAGCAAATCGGATTTACCCTTGTCATTCTGGGGATATGCTCTAGAAACAGCAGCTTTCACACTTAACAGGGTACCATCAAAATCCGTAGAAAAGACACCACATGAGATGTGGACCGGGAAGATTCCCAGTTTGTCTTTTCTAATGATTTGGGGTTGTGAAGAATTTGTCAAGCGACTACTTATGTTAGACAAGCTTACACCTAAGTCAGATAAATGCATATTCGTGGGATATCGGAGGGAACCCTTGGGATATAGCTTCTACAACGGGGAAGAGAACAAAGTGTTTGTTGCTCGGAATGGGGTTTTCCTTGAGGAAGAGTTTCTCCGTCAGGAGGCCAGTGGGAGGACGGTCCGACTCGAAGAAATTCGAGGACCACTCGGGGACGGCTCGGCTGGTGATGAGATCATACCGGAGTCAGTCAGGGAACCCGTAGTGGAAGCGGCACCGGAACCACGGAGGTCAGAAGGATTGCACAGAGTGCGCGATGTATTTTTGCTAGAAAGTGACAAGCCAGCCACGTATGCAGAAGTGATGGTGAGCCCAGATTCCGAGGCATGGCTAGAGGCCATGAGATCCGAGTTAAAGTCCATGGATGAGAATCAATTCTGGGACTTGGTTGATCCGCCGCCTGGCGTAACGACCATTGGTTGCAAATGGGCCTTTAAGAATAAAACTGATGTGGATGGAAGTGTTCAGATCCACAAAGCTCGGCTTGTCGCTAAGGGTTATGGACAAGTTCAAGGAATTGACTACGATGAGACTTACTCGCCGATAGCGATGCTGAAGTCGGTGAGGATCGTACTAGCTATAGCTGCATATTTCGATTACGAGATATGGCAGATGAATGTCAAGATGGCTTTCCGTCACGGAAATTTTACCAAGGATGTGTATATGATACAGCCCAAGGGTTTTGTCAATCCGACTAGCACTAGTAAGGTATGCAAGCTCAAGATATCCATTTATGGGTTGAGGCAAGCAGCTCAGAGCTGGAATATTCATGTTGATGAGGACGTCACTGGTCTCAGTTTCATCAAAAGTGAAGAGGACGCTTGTTTATACAAGAAGTTAAGTGGGTGCTCGATAGTATTTTTGATCTTCTATGTGGATGACATACTACTGATGGGAAATGATGTTTCGATGCTGAACTCGGTCAAGGAGTCATTGAATGGCAAGTTTTCGATGGAGGACCTTGGTGAGGAAATGTATATTTTAGGCATTAAGATCTATAGAGATAGATCGAGGAGGCTGCTCGGCTTAAGCCAGAGCACCTACATAGATAAAGTGTTGAAGCGGTTCAACATGAGTGAGGCGAAGAAACGGTTCTTGCCACTCTCACATGGTATAAGGCTAAGCGAGACTCAGAATCCTTCGACATCTGATGAGCGAAGCAGGATGAGTAGGATTCCATATGCCTCGTCAATCGGAGCCATCATGTATGCCATGATATGTACAGGGCCATAATAAGCCTAACAAGCAGATACCAGGCTAACCCAGGTGAGAGTCACTGGGCAGCGGTAAAGACTATTTTGAAGTAGCTGAGAAGGACTAAAGAGATGTTCCTAGTTTATGGAGGCGAGGAAGAGCTCGTCGTAAGGGGTTACACCGATGCTAGTTTCTAAACCTACGGAGATGATTGTCGATCACAGTCCAGATTCTTGTACGTCATGAATGGAGGAGCAGTGAGCTGGATGAGTTCCAAGCAAGATACGGTGGCTAGTTCTACCACAGAAGCCGAATCCATTGCGGCTTGTGAAGCTACAAAGGAAGGTGTTTGGATCCGGAACATTCTGGGTGATCTTGGTATTTTCTCAGCCTCGGTAAAACCGTTGGACCTTTATTGTGATAATTTTGGTGCCATCGCACAAGCCAAGGAGCCGAGGAATCACCACAAGGTCAGACACATATATCAGAAATATCACCTGATACGAAAGATCATAAGAATGTTGATGTAAAGTTATGCAAAATTCACATCGATGCAAATGTTGTAGATCCGTTGACTAAGCCGGTTCCACAACCCAAGCACGAGGGACACGTTAGAGCTATGGGCATTTGATGTCTATTTGATTGACTCTAGTGCAAGTGGGAGACTGTTGGAGATATGCCCTAGAGGCTATCATGTATGATGATATTTCCTATATGTTTATGAATAAAGATAGTCCTTGGATATTGTCAATGATGTGTATCAGCAAGTACGTGACTTGTTTGTGGGAGTATGCATTCTATGATGACTGTCATAAAAGGTCCCTAGTCGAAAGGGCTGTGTGGACACGCAGCCGACTAGAATAACATATGACACGGTCGATGGCTTGGTCTCACTAGCCATGGAGTATTGGATGCTAACCAGATAATATGGGCTTGGAAAGGTCTGGTCGGATTCGACTTAGTCAGATCCGAGTTGAGATAAGGTCCGAGTCGGACAGACCCAACTATGTCACGCAGCGATATGTCATCTGTGAGTCTCTTGTACAACATACGTTCTATGTCCAAAGACCTGAGCTGGCACATGTACTCGGGATGGTCATAGACCTGCTTTGGGCCGACCAAATGCTACTACATGACTGGGTAGTTACAAAGGTAGGTTTCAGGCTTGTCCAGACCCATGCCGCGGGACATGGTCGAGCAAGATAGGATTTGCCCCTCCGATCAGGAGAGATATACTACGGGCCCCTCGGGTGATCCGACCAGTATAAGCTTGGCCTTGCGACAAGGATTATGAGATAATCCGGATAGTGCTCTGCATCACTGAAACGAGAAAGAGGTCGGGCTAGCACAAGGATGACAGACTCGCCATGAGCCCAACAACATATATCGTGTGGCAAAAGGAATGGAAGTATGATGTACATGTTCACCTAACCAGCTTCCTAGTCTCCTTGGTGTTCGACATGCCTTGCTAGGGGCCGCTACCAACCGTGCAGTTCGGAGGTGATCTGAACTGCGACCAAGCCGACTTGAACCTAAGGGGTCGCGTGCTTAAGGGAAGGAACCTACTTGGTTGGATTCGAGGACACTGGTCGGATGTGATCTGAGTTGTATTCGGATTGTGTCCGAGTAGACTTGTGGGCTTTAGGATATGTGCGAGGCCCAAGAGTTGAGCCCGCGACTGATGCCTATATAAAGTGGAGGTGCCGCACACTCATGCAATTGATCGCTTTGGCGCTGTCACTAGGGTTGCATGTGTTGCGAATAGCCATCTCCACTCGCGACCGACTGTGTGATCGGACCTAGCAGTCTGCCGCACGGTGTTCCTCCTACACGCACGGATACCGTTAGAGGCGGTGCACCTGCGCCGCTCCGGCAAACCTGTACGTGGGATCCGACGACCGGCTGATCGAGGGATATTGGACGAGGAGGAGACGATCCACTCGGACGCGCTGCCTCAACTCTTCTTCCGCTGCACGGCAATGCGCGTCTAGTGGTAACGAACTATGATCCATCTGCCGTAGCATGTTCCTGGTTGTTCTGCGTGTAGGAAATTTTAATTTGCAGTCGACACAACCTACTGTAGAACCCAACACTCGCCTCACCCATCCGACTACTGATCAGCCGACCGGCCGGCTTCTCGTTTGACGGCAGAGCGGCTCTCAGGCTAGCAGGGTGGCAGCCAAAGGAAGGCAGCAAAGGAAAAAGCCAAAAAGAAGAAAAGCAACATCAACCCAGTCTGGCGGAGCGGCGCTGGTGGCCTCGGCATCGAGCGCCGACGAGCTCGCGGCCCCGACCTCCATCGGCCTTGGCGATGAGACCTCCTTCACCGGGCGTTGTCGCGCAGGAACGCGGATCATGGGAATCGGGCCCACCACCAACTCGGCGCCAGATGGCGCCACCAGTGGCGCTTCAGGCCGACTGCCTTGACAACTGGCAGTCGGCGTGCATGGAGGCACCTCCGTCTCCGAGACAACGGGGTCAGCCCCTCCCCTCTCTAGGGCCGGCTGGTCGACACTAGCCCCTCTATTCAGCGCCTGGCCCTCCGACACCGGGCGGCGACGTGAAGCGGCCGGTGGCTCGAGCTCTACCGGGACGCCATCCTCCCTGCGTTTTGGTGGCTGCGCCGCTTACCTTTTTTGTTGCCGTGTCGCTTGCGCGCTTTGCCACCTTGCCGTTTTTCGCCGCGTTGCCGCCAGCCTTTCGCCTCGCCGGGCCGCGGCATCCCACTGCTGCGCCCAAAGACGTTTATCCGCCACCTCCCAAAGGGCAGCGAGCGGGTCCACGCGGCAGGAGACTTTGGGGCCGCTTGCCGCCCCAATCACGGAGGCGGACGGGGCCCGTGAGAGAGTAAGCGGGGCCCTGCACAACATAGTGTCAGGACCCCGATTCCAAGTCACATCGACCTAGCTGGTAACACCTCATATCACTTTGCGGCCTCACACACGGTATTCCCACGGTGTCGCTTACCATGGCCCGGACCGCTTATGCTTTTTGGCTCACGATATGATAGTGTCGCTAGCATCCACATGACAAAGAACCCGGCCGACATGGCTAGTCGTGAACCCAAAGCGCACTAACCTATGGGGACAGCATACATGAAACACTTCGAGCATGTCGGTCATCAACGATGAACTCGGCTGTAGCACTGGCTAACAGACTCCAGTATCCCGGCTGTAGCAGGCTAGGCAGGACTCCAAGTATCACCGCTGACATTTCAAGGGATGTATATAGGAACGAAATGAATCACATGCCGCCACCAAGTGTCCAAGCAGAGTGCTGGGCTAGCAGACTCCGTGAACCGGTCAGAAGCGGACTACTATCGCCGTGCTAAGCACGAGACTACATTTCCCATATGAGAGGCTGCCAAGGATAAACAACTAGTTTGTCGGATCCCACTCATACCAAGCATTTCAATCATACACGCAATATGCCCGATATGAGTAAATACAACAAGGCATCACAACAAAACTCTACAACTCAAGTATTTTATTTAAGAGGCTCCGAGGAGCCATACATAACATAGTCATACAGTAGGGGTCACATGACCCAACACTCAAGTCATACAATCATACAAGCACATGCGAAGCAAATTATGTCTGGCAGTACGACTCTAGAAAGAAAGAAAGCTTGTTGGAGCCTTTCTATCTACAATGGCCCTTCACAAGTCTTAGATCGCCACCGGTGGCTAGCTTACTCGTCAAGTCAACATCTACATAGAACTGGCTTGAGGGGTAGTATAGTCCTCTAAAAATATTGATTACAAACATGAGTACAAAAGTACTCAAAGAAGTCTTACCACGTAATCCTATCATACATGCACATTCTCAAGGAAGGAAGTGGAGTTATTTGCAGCAAGCCAGCTTTGACTCTTGGCTAAGCTATCCCACGTGACACACTTTGTAAAGCATTTTGTCGCACACGAGTCCACTAATCACCATCACAATACTCCACCGTGGATCCTCTCTCGTCATCCCCGAGAGGGCCATCCACTATACTCACACTTATCTTGAGGCTTTTAGTAGTATCCATTTACTTGTCTATGAACTGATATAGGTAACCCAGAAGTCCTTCTCCGTGGACACGGCTATTCAATAGATCATATTTAACCCTGCAGGGTATACTTCTTCACACACGCTCACCACTTATCGCCGCATACACGACATGTACTGCAACCTTCAAGCGGAAGCCCAACGTGGGTGTCGGCCACAGCCTACCTAAACACTCAAGTCCCTAGTCCAGTTTATCGCCTATTCGGTTCCATCCGCAGGAGTCCGCCGAGGTTTCCCATACAGCCCCGAACGATGTGTGCAGGGTTCCCGAGATACCAAACGGCACTCGGCACATCAACACGGTGCCTACCGCAACACAACCCACCCCTAAGGTCAGCGCTATGCGGCCCCAAAGATGCTACAAACACCGTAAACTACTTGCAACTCCCTGACTATGAACAGGTGGTTAAGAAGTTTAGAGGGTCCATTGGTTTCGGGCCCAATGCGTGGTAGTAGCTAGTTCATGGATCACAAACACAGATCTCAGCCTAAGTTCGGCTTCAATGAAACAACCCACCATGTACTCCTACATGGCCTCTCATCGATACCTTTACCAAATCGTGTTCAACACTTTCACTCGAACCAACACAACCTTTCACTCCAGCTCATCATCCCGATGAGCCGACTGACACAACTCTAAGCATAGCAAGCATAGCATGGTAGGAATCACAAACATGGCTCAATCAACTCCTACACATACTAGTGGGTTTCATCTAGTTATCGTGGCAATGACAGTCATGCAAAGGAAGTGGGTTCAACTACCGCAGCACACAACAGCTTGAATCGCGTTGTCTTAATGCAGAAACGAGAGCGAAGCGAGAACATGGGTTTGTATCGAATGATCAATGAATTGCTTGCCCGATGGAACTGGGTAGAGAACTGCCTTCGATGGGTAATCGAGGTTATCTTCTAAGCGTAACCTATCATGAAAACACACCAAATAAACATACAAACAATATGCAACAATATGATGCATGCTATGACATGGCAATATGGATGTGTGTTGGCCTAATGCAAGTTGAAGGAACAGGGATGAACTCATTTGAATCAAGGATTCAAATGATAGCTCATTTGAATTAGTCCTAATGGTGCAATATCTTATTCTGGTTATTCAGCATAGTTAACTTGTTTTAACATGCATGAAACCTGTACCAATGGATAGAGTGTATTTTTCTGATAATTTTCATATATAAATCTTTGCATTTGGAGTTATAGATAAAAGTTATAAGCATTTGAAATTTGAATTATATTCTGAATTTACTATATAAAAATAAATCCAGAATTTGAATTAATGCGCCAAGATGAGGTCAGCGTGACGTCAGGGGTCAACGGGTCGCCCAGGTCAAACTGACCAGTGGGACCCGCATGTCGTGTTAGTTTAACTAATTAAATTAATTAGAACTAATCCTAATTAGTTAACCGGGGGCCCACCGTCATTGACTCAGACAACAACAGGCCCACTTGACAGGTCAACTCATCAAGGCTCAGCCAGCCGGGCAGGCCAAAGGGCGGAGCAAAGTGCTTTTGCACTTTCCGGCACCAAATGAGGCGCTGGGAGCATCTACGTGGAGCTGGAGATGAGCCGCGTGTTTGGTGGGGTCAGCTGGGTTAGGGGTGGCTTGAGGGCACCGCGACGAAGTCGGGCGGCGGCCGGGCTCGGTGATGTCGGGTTTGTTGTTAGAGGGTTCGGCGAGGCGCGGAAGTGCATAGTTAGGCCTGCTGGGGCGTGGTGAGTGCGATGGACAGGTGGCGCGACTGCTGGTGGCCGGAGCCTCGCCGGCGACGAGCTCCAAGGGCGGTGCTCGGGTGATCGACGTGGCGCTGCTAGGTGCAAGAGGAAGAGAGCGGAGAGGACGGGAGTAGCCAGCTCACAAGTGAACCCAGAGAGCCTCGCTGGGTCGGGGCGGTTCGATGCGGCGGCGACGGCGATGGGGATCTCCGCGGCTTTGAGCTCTGGCCGAGGTCGGTGTAGTAGCTTCGGGCACTTAGAGCGAGCGGAACTTGGCTAGCTAGGGTTAGTGGGGTGCGCGGAGCTGCTGGACATGGTGGGGAGGAGCATGGACGGCGGGAGCACGGCGTCGACGGTGGCGCTGGCGGCGATGGCGCCGGCCAGGTTGGGGAGAGCGAGAGAGAGGAGCAGGGGGGAGAATGGGGTGTCCTGGGGTCGGGCGACGACGTGAGGCCGCCCAGGCGGCGAGGCGGCGAAGGGGTGAAGCAGGCGGCGGCCAGCTGCGTGGCGCGCAAGGCCGCGGCCGGGCATTAGTTGCTCGTCAAGCCGAGCTAAGCAGCCACGCCAAGCTGCTGGCTGGGCCGGCAGTGGGCCGGTCATGGGCGCATGTAAGCTTTTCCTTTTTTAAGCTTTTTCTATTTTCAGAACTCTGTTGGGGTTTTTAAAATACCAAAACTATTTTAAAATTACCAAAATGCTCCTCGGTCACTTGTTGGAATATTCCCAACATGAAACATTTTGGTTTGACAATTTTGAACATTTAAAATATTTTTCATAATTTGAAATGCTCATTTCAAAACTTGTGGATTAATTCTAGAACCCTTAGGTGACCTAGAAAATGGTGCACCTCCTTTGACATGGGTTCTGAACCCAAACAAAGAGGATGAGCATTTTGAAGGGCATTTCGGATTCATTGAAATAAATTTTAGTAAACCCTAGTTGTTTTAAGGGGGTGTTCGGGGTTTCGCCTTCCCCATTTCAAATTCAAATGAAATTTAAACATGATGCACACCCTAATGCATGGTCTATCCGGGATGTGACAACTCACCCCACTCAAAAGAATCTCGCCCCGAGATTTAGGATCTGCTATAAAAAGGTGGGATACTCAAGTCGAAGACGATCCTCCCTTTCCCAAGTTGCTTCTTGCTCGGAATGGTTTGACCATTGAACTTTTAGAAACTTGATATTCCGACGCCGAGTGGTACGCTGGCTTGGTCGAGAATACGAACGGGTATTCTCGATAGGTGAGGTTATCTTGGAGATCAAGCGCTTGTGGTCCACTCCACGGATAGGATCCGAGAAGCAACGCCTGAGTTGGGAAACGTGGAAGACATCATGGACCTTGGAAAGATGCGGAGGTAGTTCCAATTGGTAGGCAACTTCCCTCGCTTGGCAAGAATGCGAAAGGGTCCAATGTAACGAGGAGCCAACTTGCCTTTTGATATCAATCGATGGGTTCCTTTAGAGGGTAACCAAGGTAAGCCTTCGCCAATTTCATAAGCCATAGGCTTATGCTTGCGGTCATATTGGCTCTTTTGACGAGATTGGGCTGTTTTCAATTTCTCACTAATGACGCGAACCTGCTCTTCTCGCTTCCTGAATCATATCCGGCCAAAGAGTTGTCTCTCCCGTTTCACCGCTTAAGAGGCGCTCACATTTCCGCCCATAAAGAACTTCGAAGGGCTTTGCCTAAGCTGGCTTGATAACTATTGTTATAAGCTTTAACTCGGCGAATGGAAGGCATTTCTCCCAATTCATGCCGAAGAGATGACAAAGCTCAAGCATATCCTCTAGGATTTGATTGACTCGCTCTACTTGACCACTTGATTGGGGATGGAAAGCGGTGCTAAAGGAGAGACGAGTTCTATAGCGCTTTGGAAACTTTCCCAAAATCGGAGGTGAAAAGACTCCACGGTCTGAGTTAATCTCTAATGGAATACCATGAAGAGACACTATTCGAGAGATGTACAAATCAGCTAGCTGGCTAGCGGTTATACTCTCACTAACAGGTAGGAAATGGGCTACTTTGGAAAGACGATCAACAATAACGAAGATAGCGTTATTCCTCTCTTGGTCCTGGGAAACCCGTAATGAAGTCCATACCGATTTTATCCCATTTCCATTCAGGAATTTCCAAAGGTTGAAGGGTACCAGCAGGTCGTTGATGCTCGCTTAACTCGACGACGACGCCGCAGCTTAGCAATGTATTGAGCGATTTCTCTTCATCCTAGTCCACCAAAACCTCCGCGAGATCTTGATACATTTTAGTACTACCAGATGAATGGTGAGAGGAGAGTCATGAGCTTCCTTAAGGATCAATCGCCTCAGTTGCGCACCTTGGGAACCACTAGACGGTCTCCAAAGAACACGACACCTTGTTCATCAATGGAGAAACAATCATGACTTTTTCTTGATGTTTCTCCCGATACGGAGACTCCTGATCTGCCTTCTCGTGCTTTGATGATCTGATCCGTAAGGTTAGGTTTCGCCACCGTGGTGGAAAGGAACTCGAGGAACAATGTGAAGATTAAGCTTACGAAATTCCTCGTGGAGAATTGGTTGACTTTGTTGTAACATCAGATTGTTACAATAAGATTTATGACTTAGTGCGCCAGCCATGACATTGGCTTTGCTCGGGTGTAGGATATTCCTAAGTCGAAATCTGTATCAACTCGACCCAACGCCTTTGCCTCGAGATTCAAACCGTTGGGTGAAGATATATTTCAGACTTTGGTGATCAGTAGATTTCGCAACGATTACCTGTAAGGTAATGTCGCCAGGTTTTGAGTGCATGAACCATCGCTGCAAGCTCTAGATCGTGTGGGATAGTTATCCTCATGTGGACGAATCGCCGAGATGCGAGGCAATCACATGACGATCTTGCATGAGTATGCAACCTAGTCCTTGTCGCGAGGCGCCGCAATAGATAATAAAGTCCTTAGAGAAATCTGGTGGAACAAGTACGGAGCAGATGTCAGCGCCTTTTCAGCCTCCCGAAAGCTGATCTCGCACTGTGGCGCCCATTCAACTTCTTATCTTTCTTGAGGAGTTCGTTAGAGGTTTAGCAACTTTAGAGAAATTCTCGACGGTTGCGGCGGCAATAGCTCGCTAAACCGAGGAAACTCCGAACTTGCTTGACCGATTCAGTGGAGTCCAATCAAGGACGGCTTGAACTCGCCGATTGACAGCAATACCCTTACCAGAGATTACATGTCCTAGATAGGTCACTTCGCAACCAGAATTCACACTTAGAGAATTTGGCATAAAGGCGGTGCTCTCAAGTTTCATCAATACTAGCCTTAGGTGTTCGCATGTTCTTCCTCATTCTTGAGTAGATGAGTATATCATCGAGGTATACCACTACTAATTTATCCAAGTACTCCATGAAGATTGAGTTCATTAACCGAGAGAAAGTGGCTGGAGCATTGGTTAAACCGGGACATGACGGTGTACTCAGATTGGCCATAACGAGTGACAAAGGCCGCTTTAGGAATGTCCCGTTTTGATTTTGATTTGATGGTAGCCCAACCTCAAATCCATCTTGAAAAGACCGAGGATCCGCGAGCTGATCATACAGTGTCGTTGATCCCGGGAGCGGATACTTGTTCTTGATAGTGACCAAATTGACAGGTCGGTAATCTACAACCATCCGATCCGCATCATCCTTCTTCTTGACGAAGAGGACGGGCAAGCCCATGGAGATGAACTAGGACGGATGAAACCCTTTGCAAGGACTCATCGAGTTGTTTCTTAAGTTCAGCTAGTTCTAGGGTGCCATCTTATAAGGTCTTCTAGAGATTGGGACAGTTCCGGAATAAGATCTATCACTAACTCGACATCCCCGCTGTGGAACACCGGCAGTTCTTCCGGAAGACATCCGGGAAATCACGGACTACCGGAATATCTTCGAGGTCCGGAAGAGGGTTGGCATTTATGAGTAAAGTCGGCGCTTAGACACTCGGGTTAAAACATCCACCGCTTTTGCCCAAGGATGGGTGAGTTGAATGTTCTAGTAGAGCAATCAATCTTAGCATAATGGGCTGACATCCACCCATACCCAAGATGATGTTTATGTCCGAGGACTTGAGAGCTATTAGAGATGCAAGAAAGACTAATCTGTCGACAAGAATTTCATTCCCATGGCTTATTCTAGAGGTTTGCCATCTAGAACCAGGAGTTTGGATTTCCATGGAGGTAGGCATGTCACGTATGTGGTGTTGTGCAATCGAGCATAGCTCTCGTAAATAAATGAATGAGATGCTCCAAGATCAAAAGAACAGTTGCCGGATGGCAATTAACAAGAAGCGCATCGAGGACTACGCTGGGATCCTCATAGGTTTCTTCAGCAGAGACATAGTTGACATGGCCACGAGCGGTGGCAACCGGCTTGGCATAGGGCATCTTTCCTGCTGGCTTGCCGCGCCAATGACTTTCCAGCTTGATTGGGGTTGTTCTGGGACACTCGATATAGTGGCCTGCCTCTCCACACTTGAAGCAAGTGATCACATTTGGACGGGAGCAGCACTAGCAGCTTGGACCTCCATAAGTCTTGGGTGGAAAATACGGTTGGTTGGGGCGAGGCGCCAAGGATGGCCTCGGGTGAACTGGGTGGTAGAGCAGATTTGGAACCCAAACCCGCGCTTCGGGATCCAGAGCCGGATGACGATCCAAAGATCACGGATGTGCTTATGTGAAGTCTCAAATCAGTCTGCCTTGCCTCGGTGCCGATAGCCTTATTGACTAGCTTCGGAAAGAGGTACACTCATGCAAACGGAGATCTCGGCGTAGCTCAGTGGCTAAGTCCTTACGGAACCTCGCCGCTTCTTAGCATCGGTAGAAACTTCTTCGAGCATAACGTGCTAACCTCCCAAATTCACGGCCGAGGCATCCACCGTCACCGCCTTGGGTGAAACTGCAAAATTCTCACGCTTATGGTCCATAAGACCTTCGAATATGGTGCTCATGAAGGCGGCACTCGAATTCATCCTGTTGTAACTTGTCCAGCCGGACGATAGCCTCATAGTTTTCCCACCAGAGATCGGCAGGGCCTTCCAGATGATAGGCGCAAAGGTAACCTTGTCGCCTCAGCCACGCTGGCGGAACGCAGCTTGTGGTGGATGCCGCGAGCTAATCATCTGCGCCGAGGGGCTCGACGGAACATTTGAACTTTGGAGGATATAGCTTGACGAAATCATTAAGTGAAACCCCATCGCTTCTTGGTCTGGCGTGTGTGTTTTGTTCAATCCGCCCAATAAGCGGTTGGTTTCAAGGCTTATTATGCTCGCTTCAAAGATCACCTCAGCCAAGGATGGCGGTTGCGCAGATTCACATTTCGCTGCATCGCTTCTCCCCGCCTCGAGCAGCAGGAGTATTTCAGGTTGACCATCCCGGGAGACAAAGCAAAGGTTTAAACCAGGATGGCAGAATTTAACAAGGAAGTGCGGAAGGTAATGGACAGCATGGAATGCAAAGATGTTCATCCGTATGACATGGTAATATAAAACTGCCATATATATATATACCATCGGTCATACACACCATTCATAGTTTAGTACAAGCCCGACGGAGTACAACTATAAGGAAAGGCGTTACATCTCATCGGAAGCATTCCAACTCCTATACATTATTTTTCTACACTTCCGAACGATACACACTAAGTCGTATTCCACGAGTCACGCAGACGGTGGAAACACAACCATTACCATACTAGGAATGCTACTACTATCTCGTGCAGCTCCATAGTAGTCCTCATAGAAGTCACCACCTGCACTGAAGTGGAACATGATCGTCCGAAAATGCATAACCTGGGGGCCTGTGGACCATAAGGACTCGGATGTGGCCGTGGACCAACAAACGGTGGCAGACGGGCCCACGAGGAGGAGTGATGCCTCCAACCTCACGCCACTCCATAAAGTCCGCAGACTCTCCCGCACGGGTACAAGTCTCTCATGTCCATATATCCGCTTGCACGGCAGTGCAAACCTAGTCGAGTAGCCCAAAGGTCAAACGGCATTAAACAGCTCCATACGCAAGGCCCGGTTCTCACGGTCCTTGTCCTCCAAAGAACTCAAGAGTGGTACGGAGGAGTGAGTCTCATGGGATGCATCGCTGTACAAACCTCAAGGTAGCCATGCGCCCTGTGAAGGGATGCCGCATATAGCGGAAATCGTTGTTTCAAAGAAAGCAGTCCCGCTCGAATAATAGTCATCATGGAATAGGCTGCATCTTGTACGATATTCCAATAGTGATTCCGAGCCCATAAGAACAAAGTGAAGTGGCTCAAGAGTCTGGATAGGATGGATAAACCAACCGCGCATAAGTATTGGCTTTGATTGAAATCCTGAACTGCTCCTCGACGGTATATTCAGATACCATCGATAACCAGCCTCAATCATCACCCTAACTAACATGGCCGTGTGACCGCACACATCAATGCAACGAGTCAGCGTAACCACTTGGTTCTGGGAACGGTGGCCATCTGAAAGCACAGCCATAATGCAAAGGCATTAGAATTTCTAGGAAAATCGGGCAGCATAACATCTCAGAATGCTCAAAATCAGATTTGAGACATTCAAAATCAGATTTGCAAAACCACTCAACAACATCATATCAAGGTTCTGGTTCAAATGATAGCATACTAAAACTTAGTAGCACCGAATCGAGGATGTAACCAACAATCCTATAAGTTACTACGGATTAGTAACACGTGAACCTCGATAGAGAGAAGAGAGCCTAGTCCTATACCCACGCCGAATGAGAAGAGGATGACTCAGATCGAGGTCATAAGGTAAAGGAGTAAAAGAGCCTTACGCTCCTCCCACAATCAATTCCCTACATATAACTAAAGCATTTCTAGACTCAACTTCACCAGTTTGGCTTAGCGGACCTACAGCAGCCCTCGCTCGATGCCAACGCTGTCAGACCCCGATTCCAAGTCACATCGACCTAGCTGGTAACACCTCATATCACTTTGCGGCCTCACACACGGTATTCCCACGGTGTCGCTTACCATGGCCCGGACCGCTTATGCGCTTTTGGCTCACGATATGATAGTGTCGCTAGCATCCACATGACAAAGAACCCGGCCGACATGGCTAGTCGTGAACCCAAAGCGCACTAACCTATGGGGACAGTATACATGAAACACTTCGAGCATGTCGGTCATCAACGATGAACTCGGCTGTAGCATGGCTAACAGACTCCGTATCCCGGCTGTAGCAGGCTAGGCAGGACTCCAAGTATCACCGCGTGACATTTCAAGGGATGTATATAGGAACGAAATGAATCACATGCCGCCACCAAGTGTCCAAGCAGAGTGTTGGGCTAGCAGACTCGTGAACCGGGTCAGAAGCGGACTACTATCGCCGTAAGCACGAGACTACATTTCCCCATATGAGAGGCTGCCAAGGATAAACAACTAGTTTGTCGGATCCCACTCATACCAAGCATTTCAATCATACACGCAATATGCCCGATATGAGTAAATACAACAAGGCATCACAACAAAACTCTACAACTCAAGTATTTTATTTAAGTGGCTCCGAGGAGCCATACATAACATAGTCATACAGGTAGGGGTCACATGACCCAACACTCAAGTCATACAATCATACAAGCACATGCGAAGCAAATTATGTCCGAGTACGCACTCTAGAAAGAAAGAAAGCTTGTTGGAGCCTTTCTATCTACAATGGCCCTTCACAAGTCTTAGATCGCCACCGGTGGCTAGCTTACTCGTCAAGTCAACATCTACATAGAACTGGCTTGAGGGGTAGTATAGTCCTCTCAAAAATATTGATTACAAACATGAGTACAAAAGTACTCAGCAAGTCTTACCACGTAATCCTATCATACATGCACATTCTCAAGGAAGGAAGTGGAGTTATTTGCAGAAGCCAGCTTTGACTCTTGGCTAAGCTATCCCACGTGACACACTTTGTAAAGCATTTTGTCGCATTACCAGTCCACTAATCACCATCACAATACTCCACCGTGGATCCTCTCTCGTCATCCCCGAGAGGGCCATCCACGATACTCACACTTATCTTGAGGCTTTTAGTAGTATCCATTTACTTGTCTATGAACTGATATAGGTAACCCAGAAGTCCTTCTCCGTGGACACGGCTATTCAATAGATCATATTTAACCCTGCAGGGTATACTTCTTCACACACGCTCACCACTTATCGTCGCTTACACGACATGTACTGCAACCTTCAAGCGGAAGCCCAACGTGGGTGTCGGCCACAGCCTACCTAAACACTCAAGTCCCTAGTCCAGTTTATCGCCTATTCGGTTCCATCCGCAGGAGTCCGCCGAGGTTTCCATACAGCCCCGAACGATGTGTGCAGGGTTCCCGAGATACCAAACGGCACTCTGCACATCAACACGGTGCCTCACCGCAACACAACCCACCCCTAAGGTCAGCGCTATGCGGCGCCCCAAAGATGCTACAAACACCGTAAACTACTTGCAACTCCCTGACTATGAACAGGGTGGTTAAGAAGTTTAGAGGGTCCATTGGTTTCGGGCCCAATGCGTGGTAGTAGCTAGTTCATGGATCACAAACACAGATCTCAGCCTAAGTTCGCTTCAATGAAACAACCCACCATGTACTCCTACATGGCCTCTCATCGATACCTTTACCAAATCGTGTTCAACACTTTCACTCGAACCAACACAACCTTTCACTCCAGCTCATCATCCCGATGAGCCGACTGACACAACTCTAAGCATAGCAAGCATAGCATGGTAGGAATCACAAACATGGCTCAATCAACTCCTACACATACTAGTGGGTTTCATCTAGTTACCGTGGCAATGACAGTCATGCAAAGGAAGTGGGTTCAACTACCGCAGCACACAACAGCTTGAATCGCGTTGTCTTAATGCAGTAAACGAGAGCGTAGCGAGAACATGGGTTTGTATCGAATGATCAATGAATTGCTTGCCCGATGGAACTGGGTAGAGAACTGCCTTCGATGGGTAATCGAGGTTATCTTCGGGGCGTAACCTATCATGAAAACACACCAAATAAACATACAAACAATATGCAACAATATGATGCATGCTATGACATGGCAATATGGATGTGTGTTGGCCTAATGCAAGTTGAAGGAACAGGGATGAACTCATTTGAATCAAGGATTCAAATGATAGCTCATTTGAATTAGTCCTAATGGTGCAATATCTTATTCTGGTTATTCAGCATAGTTAACTTGTTTTAACATGCATGAAACCTGTACCAATGGATAGAGTGTATTTTTCTGATAATTTTTCATATATAAATCTTTGCATTTGGAGTTATAGATAAAAGTTATAAGCATTTGAAATTTGAATTATATTCGAATTTACTATATAAAAATAAATCCAGAATTTGAATTAATGCGCCAAGATGAGGTCAGCGTGACGTCAGGGGTCAACGGGTCGCCCAGGTCAAACTGACCAGTGGGACCCGCATGTCGTGGTTAGTTTAACTAATTAAATTAATTAGAACTAATCCTAATTAGTTAACCGGGGGCCCACCGTCATTGACTCAGATAACAACAGGCCCACTGACAGGTCAACTCATCGGGCTCTAGCCGCCGGCGAGGCCAGGCGCGGGCGGAGCAAAGTGCTTTTTGCACTTTCCGGCACCAAATGAGGCGCTGGGAGCATCTACGTGGAGCTGGAGATGAGCCGCGTGTTTGGTGGGGTCGCTTGGGTTAGGGGTGGTTGAGGGGCGCCACAGCGACGAGTCGGGCGGCGGCCGGGCTCGGGTGATGTCGGGTTTGTTGTTAGAGGGTTCGGCGAGGCGCGGGAAGTGCATAGTTAGGCCTGCTGGGCGTGGTGAGTGCGATGGACAGGGTGGCGCGCCGTTGGGTGGCCGGAGCCTCGCCGGCGACGAGCCCAAGGGCGGTGCGTCGGGTGATCGACGTGCGCTGCTAGGTGCAAGAGGAAGAGAGCGGAGAGGACGGGAGTAGCCAGGCTCACAAAGGAACCCGTAGAGAGCCTCGCTGGGTCGGGGCGGTTCGATGCGGGCGGCGACGGCGATGGGGATCTCCGCGGCTTCGAGCTCGGCCGAGGTCGGTGTAGTAGCCGGGGCACTTAGAGCGAGCGGAACTTGGCTAGCTAGGGTTAGTGGGTGCGGCGGAGCTGCCGGACATGGTGGGGAGGAGCATGGACGGCGGGAGCACGGCGTCGACGGTGGCGCGCCGGCGATGGCGGCTGCCAGGTTGGGGGAGAGCGAGAGAGAGGAGCAGGGGGAGAATGGGGTGTCCTGGGGTCGGGCGACGACGTGGAGGCCGCCCAGGCGGCGCGAGGCGGCGAGGGGTGAAGCAGGGCGGCGGCTGCAGTGCTGCTGCGCCGCCGGCCGGGCCGGGCATTAGGTTGCTCGTCAAGCCGAGCTAAGCAGCCACTGCTGGGCTGGGCTGGGCTGGGCAGGGGCCGGTCATGGCACATGTAAGCTTTTCCTTTTTTAAGCTTTTTCTATTTTCAGAACTCTGTTGGGGTTTTTAAAATACCAAAACTATTTTAAAATTACCAAAATGCTCCTGGTCACTTGTTGGAATATTCCCAACATGAAACATTTTGGTTTGACAATTTTTGAACATTTAAAATATTTTTCATAATTTGAAATGCTCATTTCAAAAACTTGTGGATTAATTCTAGAACCCTTAGGTGACCTAGAAAATGGTGCACCTCCTTTGACATGGGTTCTGTACCCAAACAAAGAGGATGAGCATTTTGAAGGGCATTCCGGATTCATTGAAATAAATTTTTGTAAACCCTAGTTGTTTTAAGGGGGGGGTGTTCTGGGGTTTCCTGCCTTCCCCATTTCAAATTCAAATGAAATTTAGACATGATGCACACCCTAATGCATGGTCTATCTGGGATGTGACACATAGCAAGAAGAAGCTAAGGAAAATTTGCGAAAAAAGAGAAGCAAATGAAAGACAAAACAACAAAAGCACTTAGGCGGACACCAGCGGGCGCTGACGATGACCTTCTTCGCGGCCTCTTGCCGCTTGGTAACGGCGACCAATGCCTTGGCCTTCTTGGGCCGACTGCTGAACAACCCGTCATTGGCCCAACGCTTTGGTGCGCCGGGTGCTCCAGTCGGCGCAGTGGAGGAGCTGGCGCATGTCCCTTCGGCGTCGAGGGCGCGGAGCGGCTCGTCTTCCTCCTTGTCGTCGGCAGGCCAGTCCCCGAGGCCGCCTCCTGCGGAGCCGCCTGTTCCCTCACCGCCGCCTCCTGCGGCACTATCCTCCAGCATGGCGGCCGCCCCAAGCTCGGGGTCGCCCATTCGCTTTTCGCACGGTCTGCTAGGTACTGATGGCCTGGAGGCGGCGCGCTGGTTGCTGTCTGGCCCGGGAAGCGCTGCATCGCGGCTGCTTGGTCAGGCAGCAAGAAGAATTTAGGGCACGCAAAGAAAAGAGAATTAGAAAACTTACTGCAGGCGGCGGCTTATCGCGGCTGTACCGCTCCTTGCCGAACCGCCAGTCCTTCTCCACGAGCTTGCAGTCGGAGAAGAAGTTGACCAGCCGGACCACCTTCGTGTCCGGCAGCACTTTGGTGGACATCTAACACTGGTCCCGGCGCCCACTCATTTTTCTGATTAGGTGGGGCCAGGCTTGAAGAGGCAGCACCCAGCACTCCACGAAGGTGGCCAGCAGATCCGAGGCCTTGAGGCACTCCGACTCCGTCATCTCCTGGACTGGGTGAGAGCGGTGAAGGCGGCGGCAGACAGATTCTTTGACCGGAACTTCCAGTTGGTGCGGGGCTCAGCAAGCGGGCCGGCTACATAAGCCGGCAGGTTGACGTAGTCCTGCATCGCGTTGATGTTCTCGACGTAGAAGTATGGTTTCTGTCATAGTTTGGACGACTGCAGTAGGGCGAGGCCACGAAGCGGACCCCGGAGCCCGTGCGTCGCACCGCAACGCAGGCCCCGTACTGGGCCTCCTCGTCCTTGGTGGCGGTGCCGAGCTTGAGGTAGAAAAGCTCCCCCCGTAGCTCGAGCGAAGACAACACGCCGAGATACCCCTCGTAGAGCATGACACAGGAGGAGAGCAGGACCACTGTGTTCGGCGTGAGGTGGTGGGGTTGGACTCCATAGAAGTTGAGGAAGGAGGGGAAGTGCGACCGGAAGACGACGCGCTCGCCGTCCGCTGGCGCCAGCGAGATCTCCCTCTCGGGAGGAACACGCACCTTCATGTGCGACGCGCGGGGAAGTCGTCGCGTCTGGCAGAGGAAATGAAGATGGTCGTCATGGATGTTGGAGCCTACGCTGTCACCAGAGCAATCGTCGCGCGCCATGGACGTGGTTGCTCGGTGGCGGCGCGGAGCGGTGGCGGGAGGACGAGGTCGCGGCGATTCAAAGGAGTCTTGCAACGGCGGGTTGCGGCGGCAAGCAGCGGCACGGTGGCAACAATAAAGCTTAGAAGAAAGAGGGAGCGAGAAGATGGAGAGCGGGGGGAGCGCGCGTTCGTTCTGCTGCGCCCTCCTCCTCCTATTTATAGGCCCGCGGCGGCGGACCCGAGGAGGCAAGACGTGGGGGCATGGGATTAACTGTGCCCACTCCCCCCATGACCCCGCGCGCTTCCGCGCCATAATGACGTGTTATTAAAACGCCTCAGAAGCGCAATTGTTTGCCTCGGCCACAGAGGATCCGCGTGCGCGTTGAGGCCCTGTAGTGGTGGGCCCGGCCTGCGGCAACGTCCCGTCATGCGCGTGGGCTGGCAGGTCAGCCTGTTCTGCTGGCGCCGCCTGGCAAATGAGCAACGGGCGGCAAGCCTGTCAATCGGCTGGCGCACCACCCGGCCTCTACCCCGATATTTCGAATTCGCTAGTCGGCCGGACGCTCCTTTGCCGGATCCTAACAGTCAGGTTCTCCAGAAGACGGGCAAAGCAAGATTACTAGATCACTCAGAGTAGGAAGCTGCTGAGGCACCTCGATTTCAGCCGCGGTGCCCTACCAGCTTCGGGGATCACCATCGGAGTAACTCACCATGGGTAGCCTCATCGGCACCCCATGGCATTTCAAGACATCGGGGCTACCTGCGCCCCTCACTCCTCCCGGACGAAAGGCCGGCCCTTTGGGCCGCTTGGTCCCATGGGACGGCTGCTGGAAGGGGGCGGGCTCTCAGAAGGCGGCCACGAGGGGGACGACTCCTATCAGGCAGCCCATCAACCCCTCAAAGTTTGCACCCACTTAACCACGACGAGATAGGGCATGGCTACAGTACGACCTGCCACCCCCGAATCCAGGGCGAAAGGCGGCCACAGTGCGGGTGTACCAAGCGGACACCCCTCGCCCAGCGCGACACTGTTGCCATGCAACCCATGACATTACCTACGTTAGAGGGAGCCATGCTCCCACAATGGGTCATCGGTACAGCCTGCAGGCGGCGGGCCCTACCTATCTGCGATTGCTAGAAGGCGGCGAATCCCAAGAAGGCGGCCTCGAGGGTGGGCCGAATCCTAGCAGGCAGCCCTCCTTCCCCTTGGAGTCTGCGCACCATTAATCTGATGAGACGGGGCGTGGCTACAGTGAACACCCGCCTCCGTTATCAGGGATGAGGCTACAATATAAAGCAATCAACCTGGCCCGCAGGCGGCGGGCCCTACCAAGCGGCGGGCCTTAGTAGCCGGCAGAGAAGCCGGCGCCCGGAGACACTGACGGACGGGTCCTACACCCGGCCGGATTACCATTGTACCACTAGGGGGTAGGCCTATATAAACCCCCCAGGCTCACCCATGCAAAGGGTTCAGAAGCCTTGCCATCATACCCACACCCATAGAAGGAGAAGATAGAGCTAGCCTTGCCCTTGTTCCTCCTCTAGCCGAAACAGCTCAAGGAGCACACTTGTAGCTACTCTATTGACGATAGTCATCATGCGGAGACCCCGCAGAGAAGGACTAGGGGTGTTATCTCCATGGAGAGCCCCAAACCTGGGTAAACCTCGTAGGCATTCGAGGTCACGCTCACTCCCGCTTCTAGAGCCCGACGACGTACTCTTGTCCCCCTACATGATAAACCACTCCCGCTTCTAGAGCCCAGTGACGCACTCTTGCCCGGCCCCGGTATATTCGCTAGATATCCCCGACAGTCTTAGCGCGGACGCAGGTCGGGCATAAACTTCCCTGGCCAGACGACGTTGTGCAGCTCTCGAGTGAACGCGCGGCATCCCACCGTGGTGACGGGAGCCCACCGTGGAGGTGTAGCCTGATCTTGGCGCTCGCGCACCACCACCCCAGGCTGCATGCGGTCTTGACATGGCGATGTTTGGAGCGCACGCGCATGTCCTTGTTGCGCGATGACTCCCTACGCGGCTTTCCTCGTCACGCGCCACCCCTGCACCACCTGGCAGCTTTCCTCGTTGCGCGCCGGCGCCCTACGCGACGGGTCGCGCTGTGGAGCCTCACGCCTTTGGCTCGGGGACGACGTCTTGCCTGGGAGTTGGAGGAGGTGCATCGTGGGCCATGTCGCCCGCGAGAGGCGGCGGGGGAGGCAGCAAATGGGGCGGTGCAGGGGCCTCTCCGACGGTGCTGACGAGCTTGGCGCTGCGGTCCAGCCAGTCCTCGTATAGATCCTCGGTCGGGCGATAGCGCAGGAGCTCACGTGCCATGAGCAACGCAGCCTGCGTGTTCGCCGTCCCACGACGAGCATGAGAATACGAAGCAGCCGCCGGAGTCAGCGACGGAGTGGCGGTGCGTCCGTCACGCCGCACAGAGGGCTGCAGTGACGAAGCCTGCTGCTTGTGGGCCGCGGGGCCGCTGGCAGCGTTGGACGCAGGCGATGGGGAACAGCAGGGAGCACCGTCACCTGCGGGCGCCGTCTGGGCGACGTGGGTGGCGAGGGCGGCCCGGAGCTCAGCACAAACTGTAAGGAAAGGGAACATAGCAGATTGCCTAGGTTCGGGCCACGTTGAGGTGTAAAACCCTACTCCTGCTTTGTGGTGGATTGGCCTCGTGGTGGGCTGAGGATGAACTAGTATAGTGGGAGAACAACCTCAGCAAGTGTGTTCTTGTGTTTGTGTGAGCTGGTGAGCTGACGAATCCTCTCTCCTTTATACGGTGGTGGCTAGGCCGTATTTATATGGCCTTGGTCCTCTTCCCCCAAAATGGAGGCAGGAAGGGATCACACAACGGCCAAATTCAAAGGGAGACAACTAATACATCTTATCCTGACGAAAGGTGGTCTTCGCCTGCAAAGCCTCTGGTCGTGATGCTGTGGTAGGCTCTGTCGGTGTCAAAACCGGCGGATCTCGGGTAGGGGGTTCCGAACTGTGCATCTAAGGTCGATGGTAACAGGAGATAGGGGACACGATGTTTACCCAGGTTCGGGCCCTCTCTAAGGAGGTAATACCTACTTCCTTCTTGATTGATCTTGATGAATATGAGTATTACAAGAGTTGATCTACCATGAGATCATAATGGCTAAACCCTAAAATCCTAGCATGTATGACTATGGTAAGGAATATATGCCCCTCCGGACTAAGTCCTCCGGTTTATATAGTGTCACATCCCAGATAGACCATGCATTAGGGTGTGCATCATGTTTAAATTTCATCTGAATTTGAAATGGGGAAAGCAGGAAACCCCAGAACACCCCCCCTTAAAACAACTAGGGTTTACAAAAATTTAATTCAATGAATCCGAAATGCCCTTCAAAATGCTCATCCTCTATGTTTGGGTTTAAGATCCATGTCAAAGAAGGTGGGACATTTTCTAGGTCACCCAAGGGTTCTAAATTTAATTCACAAAATTCTGAAATGGGCATTTTAAATTATGAAAATATTTTAAGTGTTCAAAATTGTTAAACTAAAATGTTTCATGTTGGGAATATTCCAACTAGTGACCAGGAGCATTTTGGTAATTTTGAAAGTGTTTTGGTATTTTTAAAACCCTAAACAGAGTTGCATAAATAGAAAAGATAAAAATGGGAAAACCTTACTGTCACAAGACTGCCCACCTGCTGCCCAGCCAAAGAGTCAAGGCCAACAGCTGCTTGGCTCGCCAGCAGTGTTGGTGTCGGCCGGCGAGCGCAGGCGCGCCACGCAGCCTGGCCGCCTCGCCTCACCTCGGCCACTGGGACGACCCACGCTGCCTCCCCGACCTCCCGCACACCCCATTCTTCCCTGCTCTCTCTCTCTCGCCGCTCGACCTGGCCGACGCCATCGCCGACACGCCACTGCCGACGCCTGCTCCCCTCATTCCACGCACTCGCCGCCATGTCCTGCCGCCCGCCGCACTCCGCTACCCCTAGCCAGCTAGTCCCTCGCCCAAGACCCCCGAGGCCACTCATCTGACCTCGACCGAGTCCAAGGTCACGGAGATCCCCATCGCCGCCACCACAGATCAGTCCGCCTCGACCCCGACGAAGCTTCCAGGTTCACTACGAACCTAGCTACCCCTATCCTCTCCGTTTCTTCTTCTTGCACCACAATGAGCACCCGACGATCGCTCGAACTCCACCACGCTGGACTCGTCGCCGACGAGCCTCCGTCACCTATTGGCCGCACCGCTATGTCCATCACACTCACCACTCTCCAACGAGGCTAACTGCACTCCTGCGGCCTCGCCGAGGCCGCTAACCCCTAACCCGCCGGTGGTCGAGCCTCTCGCCGCCTCGACTGTCGCCGGGCGCCCACTCCGCCACCCCTAACCTAACTAACCCCACCAAACACCGCTGCTCACCTCTAGCTACCTCAGATGCTCTCCGCTCCATTTGGAGCCCGAACGCAAAAGCACTTGCTCCGCCGCCTCTGCCTCGCCAAGGCTAGACGCCGTGAGTTGACCTCACCAGGCCCCTGCTGACCTCCGGGTCGATGACAGTGGACCCTCCACTAATCTAATTAGGATTAGTTTTAATTAAAACTAATTAGTTAAATTAATCTCGACATGCGGGTCCCACTGGTCAGCTTTGACCCGGACGACCTGCTGACCTCCTCGACGCCATGTCGACCTCATGCCGACGATTAATTCAAATTCTGGAATTATTTTTATATACTAAAATCCGTAATATAATTCAAATTTCAAATGCTTATAACTTTTATTCTATAACTCCAAATGCAAAGATTTATATATGAAAATTTATCAGAAAAATACACTCTATCCATTGGTACAGGTTTCATGCATGTTAAAACAAGTTAACTATGCTGAATAACCAGATTAAGATTTTGCACCATTAGGACTAACTCACATGATCTATCATTTGAACCTTTGGTTCAAATGAGATCATCCTCCGCCCTTTCAACTTGCATTAGGCCAACACACATTCATCTTGCTATGTCATAGCATGCATCATATTGTTGCATATTGGTTGTATGTTTATTTTGGTGTGTTTTCATGATAGGTTCTGCCTCAAGATAATCTCGATAACCCATCCAAGGGCAGTTCTTCACCCCAGCCCATCAGCAAGCAATTCATTGAACATTCCGATACAACCCATGTTCTCGCTTCGCTTCTCATTTTACTGCATTAAGACAACGCGATTCAACTGTTGTGTGCTGCGGTAGTTGAACCCACTTCCTTTGCATGACCTGTCATTGCCACAAGAATTAGATGAAACCCACTAGTATGTGTAGGAGTTGATTGAGCCATGTTTGTGATTCCTACCATGCTATGCTTGCTATGCTTAGAGTTGTGTCGTCCGGCTCATCGGGTGATGAACCGGAGTGAAAGGTTGTGTTGGTTCGAGAGTGTAAGTATTGAACACGATTTGGTAAAGGTATCGATGAGAGGCCATGTAGGAGTACATGGTGGGTTGTTTCATTGAAGCCAACTTAAGAACTGAGATCTGTGTTTGTGATCCATGAACCAGCTACTACCACACATTGGGATCCTTAATTGACCCTCTCGGCTTCTTAACCACCCCTGCTCATAGTCCGGAGTTGCAAGTAGTTTCGTGTTTGTAGCATGTCAGGGCCGCACGCAACGCTGACCTTAGGGGTGGGTTGTGTTGCGGTAGGCACCGTGGGTCCGTGTACCGAAAGTGCCCGCTTGGTATCTCGGGAACCCCGCACACATCGCTCGGGCTGTATGGGAAACCTCGGCCGACTCCTCATGGATGGAACCCGAATAGGCGATAAACCCGACTAGGGACTTGAGTGTTTAGGTAGGCTGTGGCCGACACCCACGCTGGGCTTCCGCTGAAGGTTGCCGAGTACATGTCGTAAACGCGATAAGTGGTGAGAGCGTGTGAAGAAGTATACCCTCGCAGGTTAAATATGATCTATTCAATAGCCGTGTCCACGGAGAAGGACTTCGGGTTACCTATATCGATCATAGACAAGTAAATGGATACTACTAAAAGCCTCAAGATAGTGTGAGTATCGTGGATGGCCCTCTCGGGATGACGAGAGAGGATCCACGGTGGAGTATTGTGATGGTGATTAGTGGACTGTACGACAAAATGCTTTACAAAGTGTGTCACGAGGATAGCTTAGCCAAGAGTCAAAGCTGGCTTGCTGCATTTAACTCCACTTCCTTCCTTGAGAATGTGCATGTATGATAGGATTCTGGTAAGACTTGCTGAGTACTTTTGTACTCATGTTTGCTTAATCAATATTTTCAGAGGACTATACTACCCTCCGACGGATTCTATGTAGATGTTGACTTCGATTTAGTAAGCTAGCCACCTGTGTGGCATCTAAGACTTGTGAAGGGCCATTGTAGATAGAAAGGCTCCAACAAGCTTTCTTTCTTTCTAGAGTCTGACTGCACTACTTTGCTTCCGCATGTGCTTGTATGATTGTATGATTTGAGTGTTGGGTCATGTGACCCCTACTTGTATGACTATAGTTATGTATGGCTCCTGAGCCTCTTAAATAAAGTACTTGAGTTGTAGAGTTTTGTTGTGATGCCTTGTTGTATTTACTCATATCGGGCATATTATGTATGGTTGAAATGCTTGGTATGAGGGATCCGCAATCTAGTTGTTTATCCTTGGCAGCCTCTCATATGGGAAAATGTAAGTCTTGTGCTTCGAGCGATAGTAGTCCGCTACAGCCCGGTTCACCGAGTCCTGCTAGCCCAAAGACTACTGCTTGGACACTTGACTGGCCGGCATGTGATTCATTTCGCTCTTATGTCTGTCCCTTCGGGAAAAGTCACGCTGTGATACTTGAGTCCTGCCTAGCCTGCTACAGCCCGGGATACCGGAGTCCTCATAGCCCAAAGCTACAGCCCAAGTTCATACGCTGATGACCGACATGCTCGAGGTGTTTCATGTATGCCTGTTCCCATAGGTTAGTACCGCTTGGGTTCACGACCAGCCATGTCGGCCCGGTTCTTGGTCATGTGGATGCTAGCGACACTATCATATACGTGAGCCAAAAGACGCAAACGGTCCCGGCCATGGTAAGGCGACACCTGTGGAATACCGCATGGAGGCCGCAAAGTGATATGAGGTGTTACCAGCTAGGTCGATGTGACTTGAATCGGGTCCCGACAGCTGGCATCAGAAAGTGGCTGCTCAGAGGTCCGCTTAAGCCAAACTGGTCAAGTTGAGTCTAGAAATGCTTTAGTTATATGTAGGGGAATTGATTGTGGAGGAACGTAAGGCTCTTTTTACTCCTTTACCTTATGCCCTCCGATCCGAGTCATCCTCTTCTCATTCAACGGGTTTAGGACTAGGCTCTTCTCTATCAGTTCACGTGTTACTATCCGTAGTACCTTGTAGGATTGTTGGTTACATCCCCGCTCAAGATTACTAAATTTTAGTATGCTATTACTTGAACCGTAACCTTGATATGATGTTGTTGAGTGGTTTTGCAAATCTGATTTTGAATGTCTCAAATTTGATTTGAGCATTTACGATGTTATGCTGCCCGATTTTCCCTAGGAATTCTAATGCCTTTGCATTATGGCTGTGCTTTCAGATGGCCACCTGCTCCCGTAACTAAGTGGTTCGCCTCGACTCGCTGCATTGATGTATGCGGTCACACGGCCATGTTGGTTAGGGTGATGATTGAGGCTGGTTATCGATGGTATCCTCGAATATACCGCCGAGGAGCAGTTCAGGATTTCAATCAAAGCCAATACCTATGCACGGTCCGGATTTATCCATCCTATCCCGGAGCTACCGAGCCACTTCACTGCTCTTATGGGCTCGAATCACTATTGGAATGTCTGTACAAGATGCAGCCTATTCCATGATGACTATTATTCGAGCCAGACTGCTTTGTCGAGCAACACCGACTTCCGCTATATGCCAAGATCCTTCCTGGGCGCATGGCTACCTCCGTGGTCTGCATAAAGGATGCAACCCATGAGGACTCACCTCCGCACTCACTACCGAAGTTGTTGGAGGACAAGGACCGTGAGAACCGGCCTCATGATGGAGCAGATAATGCCCGCTCCACCACCGGGCTACTCGACTAGGTTTGCACCGCTGCAAGCCGGATGTATGGACATGAGAGATTTGTACCTCTGTAAGGGCGAAGTTTGCCGGACTTCATGGAGTGGCGGAGGTTGGAGGCATCACCTCCTCGTGGGCCTCTTCGCCACCCTTTGTGGGTCCACGACCACATCCGAGTCCTTATGGTCCACAGCCCCACAGATTGTCTGCTCCTGCACGCACCATGTTCCACTTCTGTGTCCGGGTGGTGATTTCTATGAGGACTACTATGGAGCTGCCTCGAGATAGTAGTAGTATTCCTAGTATGGTACTAGTTGTGTTTCCACCGCCCTGCGTGACCGTGGAATACGACTTAGTGTGTATCATTCCTAAGTGTAGAAAATAATGTATAGGAGTTGGAATGCTTCCATGAGATGTAACGCCTTTCCTTATAGTTGTACCCGTCAGCTTGTACTAAACTATGAATGGTGTGTATGACCGCTGGTATATATATATATGGCAGTTATATTACCATGTCATTCGGATGAACATCTTTGCATTCCATACTGCCCATTACCTTCCGCACTACCTTGTTAAATTCTGCCATCCTGGTTTAAACCTTTGTTTTGTCTCCCAGATGGTCAACACTCAAACTCTCCTCGCTGTTCCAGAGCAGGAGAGGCCAGCAGCCGAAATGTGAATCGCCGCAACCGCCATCCTTGGCTGAGGTGATGCTCGAAGCAGAACGCAATAAGCGCTAAACTAACCGCTTATTGGAGCGCATTGAACAAAAACACAGCCCGCCAGCCAAGAAACGATGGGGTTTCACCAATGACTTCGCTGGTTATATCCTCCAAAATTCAAATGTCCGCCGAGCCACTCGACGCCGGCGATTGGCTCCGCAGATTCATCACAAGCTGCGCTCCGCC